>JAPVLO010001946.1:0-48613 GCA_027257055.1 Cephalopachus bancanus
CTGTTATTTTTTGAGTTGTTGATAATTGCCAATCTGACTGGAGTTAGGTGGTATCTCAGTGTGGCTTTGATTTGCATTTCCCTGATGATTAGTGAGGCTGAACATTTCTTCATGTGCCTGTTGGCTGCTCGGATATTTTCCTTTGTGAAGTGTCTGTTCATATCTTTTTGCCCATTTTATAATGGAGTTCTTTGTTTTTTTCTTTTCAGCATGTTTGAATTCCTTGTAGATCCAAGATGTTAAGCCTGTGTCAGACCTGGAGTTGGCAAATACTTTTTCCCAGTCTGTAGGCTGTCTCCCTGCTCTCTTGATGGTTTCTTTGGCCTTGCAGAAGCTTGTCAGTTTAATAAGGTCCCACTTGTCTATCTTATCTTATGACCTGTGGGTTTCAGGTTTTGTTCAGGAATTGGATGCCAGTTCCGATTTCCATGAGGGTATTTCCTTCATTTTCTAAGGTTCTTATGGTTTGAGGTTTTACATTTAGGTCTCTGATCCATTTGGAGTTAACCTTTGTTCATGGGGATAGATAGGGGTCCTGTTTCAATCTTCTGCATGTGGTCAGCCAGTTTTCCCAGCACCATTTACTGAATAGGTTCTCCTCTCCCCAGTGGTAGGTGGTGGAGGCTTTGTCAAAGATGAGTTGGTTGAGAAATTGAGGTTTTGCTTCTGGAATCTCAATTCTATTCCGTTGATCTATATGCCTGTTCCTATACCAGTACCAAGCTGTTTTGATGATTGTAGCTTTATAGTAAAGTTTGAAGTCTGGTAATGTGATACCACCTGCTTTGTTTTTTTTTTTGCTGAGGATAGTTCTGGATATTCTTGGACGTTTGTGTTTCCATGTGAATTCTTGTGTAGTTTTTTCTAGGTCTGAGAAGAATGTTGCTGGTAATTTGAGGGGCATTGCATTGAATTTGTAGATTGCCTTAGATAAGATGGACATCTTCACAATGTTGATTCTTCCAAACCATGAGCATGGGATATCTTTCCACTTGTTTGTGTCATCTTTGTTTTCTTTTAGCAGTGTTTTGTAGTTTCATTGTAAAGGTCTTTCATGTCTCTGGTTAGGAAGATGCCAAGGTATTTAATTTTTTTTTTTTTTTGGCTGTTGTGAAAGGAATTGTGTTTTTTAGGGGTGTCTGTTTGTTTATTATTGGTGTAGAGAAATGCGATTGTCTTTTTTACATTTATTTTGTATCCTGAGATTTTGCCAAAGGCCTTTATCAGTAAGGAAGTTTTTGACAGATTCTCTTGGGTTTTCAAGGTACAGAATCATATCATCTGCAAAGAGAGATAACTTGACTTCCTCTTTTTCTATTTGGATACCCCTTATTGCCTTCTCTTCTCTGATTGCTTGAACCAGGACTTCCAATACTATATGTTGAAAAGGAGGGGTGAGAGTGGGCATCCTTGTCTTGTTCCAGTTTTCAGGGGAAATGGTTCCAATTTTTATCCATTTAGGAGTATGCTGGCTATGGGTTTCTCATAGATGGCTTTAACTATTTTGAGGTATGTTCCCCATATGCCTAGATGTTCAAGGGTTTTTATCAAGAAGGAGTGCTGGATTTTATCAAAAGCTTTTTCTGCATCTAATGATATAATCATGTGGTTTTTGTTTTGACATCTGTTGATGTATTTAATTACATTTATTGTTTTATGAATGTTGAACCAGCCTTGCATCCGAGGAATGAAGCCTACTTGGTCATGATGGATGATTTTTGAGATGTATTGCTGAATCTGGTTTGCTTGGATCTTGTTGAGAATTTTAGCATCTATGTTCATCAAAGATATTGGCCTGTAGTTCTCTTTCTTTGTTGAATCTTTACCTGGCTTGGGTATCAATGTGATGTTGACTTCGTTAAATGATTTGGGGAAAGTTCTGTCTTTTTCAATCACCTGGAATACTTTCAGTAGGATTGGTATCAGCTCCTCTTTAAATGTCTTGTAGAATTCTGTTGGATAGCCATCTGGACCAGGGCTTTTTTTTTGCAGGTAGTTTTCTTATATGTAGTCGATTTCCTTGTTTGTTATTGGTCTATTTAGCGTCTCAATTTCTTCTTCTTCCAACCTAGGTAGGTTGTGTGATGTCAGAAAGCCCTCCATTTCCTTAAGGGTTTCAAGTTTGTTTCCATACAAGTGTACGTAGTAGTCTCTAATGATCTTTTGTATTTCTTCAGGGTCAGATGTGACTTCATCTTTTGTGTTCCTGATTGTGCTTATTTGGGTTTTTTGTCATTTTTTCTTGGTCAATCTAGCTAGGGAACCAATGATCTTGTTTATCCTTTTGAAGAACCAGCTTTTTGCTTCATTGATTTTTTGTATTATCATTTTGTCTTCTATGTCCCGGATTTGGACTTTTACTTTGGTGATCTGGATTCTTCTGCTGAAATTAGGGCTTTTGTGGTCTTGCTTTTCCAGCTTCCTTAGGTGGCTTGTTAGGCTGTTAATTTGTGTTCCTTCCATTTTCTTCATGTGTGTTTGTAGAGATATAAATCCCCCTCTTACTACAGCTTTCAAGGCATCCCAGAGATTTTGGTAAGATGTTTCTTCATTCTCATTTGTTTCCAGGTATCTTTTGATCTCTGTTTTGATTTCATCATAGACCCAGGAGTTGTTTAGCATCATGCTGTTTATTGTCCATGTCTTTGTGGGTTTTGGGGGTACCTTGTTGGTGTCAATGTTTATTTTTATTCCACTGTGGTCTGAGAAGGTGCATTGTAGAATTTCAGTCCTTTTAAATTTGCTTATGCTTGATTTATGTCCAATTATGTGGTCGATTTTAGAATATGTTCCATGCGGTGATGAGTAGAATATGTATTCTGTGGTCTTTGGATGGAATGTTCTGTAGGTATCGATTACGTCCATTTGGTCCAGAGTCTCATTGAGGTTCCGGATCTCCTTGCTGATATTTTATCCTGATGATCTGTCTAGGGTTGTGAGTGGGGTATTATAGTCCCCAGTTATGATGGTGTTAGAGTCAATATCTTTCTTTAGTTTCCTAAAAGCTGCTTTATGAAAGTTGGCACACCTATGTTGGGTGCATATATGTTTAGGATAGATATTTTTTGTTGATGGAGTGAACCTTTTATCATTATGTAGTTGCCCTCTGTATCTTTTTTAATTTTTGATAGCTTAAATTGTATTTTGTCTGAAATTAGGATCGCGACTCCTCCCCAGCTTGGGGTCTCATGCTGAGTGCCTCAGTCAGAGTCGGCCTGGAGTTCCAGAGCTCCAAAGCTCCAAAGGGCATGCAGTGAGCAGCGAGAGTGACCGTGGGCCCCCCACAAGGTACTTTAGCCAGAAATGGGACCAGTGTCTCTGAGGGGCGGGCGTCCAGAGCCTTCCTGAGTGACCAGTGGCTTGGTGCCGGGTGCCGAGCTGGAGTCAATGTAGCCAGGGAGGGAACTGGGAGGGAGCTGGTACCCGAGACTCCCACACATGCAGTGGAACAACAGCAGCAGGGGGCCTCAATATCTGGCCCTGTGTGGGACTGAAGGTCCTCGGGCCTTGCACCAGTGCGGCTGGTGGTGGACTGGGGGGATGGGGGAAGAGAGGTAAGAGTTTTTTTGGGAACTCACGTTCAGAGAATCTCACAAGTTCACCTATGCCGTCACCATCATGTTCCGCTCTGTACCCTACAATTAAAAAAAATGTTGATTAAAAAATAATTACCAGCATCATTCTTGTCAGACCTGGAAACAACAATGCAGAGACTTCTAGTAGAAGGGGTGGGGATTTATATTTCTCAATTCTTCTCTCAATGATAGGGTCCAGATGTCTAGGATGTTCCTGCAGACAGCAGGAGTGTACAGGAATTAGAAGATTTACAAGACATAGCCATTCAGTGATGCTAGGAATGGTGATCATCTACCCCTAAAAGTCAATGCTTCTTGTAGCTGTAGGCAATGATGTATTTTGCTCGATAATTTTTTTCTTGAATAAAGATTGTAGAGAGGCCGTTTCATATAATGAAATGTTTAATCAAGTCAAGTTCGCATTATAAAGATGCTCCAGTTGCATTAAATTCAGAGATAACTAGTAATATGTGATCAAACAGCTTATTTATGAACTAGCAGAAAAGGCAAATAATTCAATGTGAGTATTTGTAGGCACCCGCATTTTGGCAAAGTATTTAATCTATACACATTTCTGGAAGTAATGATATGGGGACACTTTTCTCCAGCCTCTCATTGATCCCTATGTCCTTCAACATTTTTAAGGGCCTTAAATAGTAGGACCCTGAGAATGTTGAAGGTAGATACCAGGTGTAGGACTGACATTTGTGAGAATATAGACAGCATCTTCCTCCCATGTTGAGCACCATGGACAGGGACCTCACCCCATCCTCTTATTTGCATACAAGCCCAGTGCCCACAGGCATATCACAAGTCACACAGAAAAAGCCATCGTATACATTTATGTGTACTATGGCTTTCCTCATCTTATAACTGATTTTCTTGAAGTCATGACCTCAGCCTTAAGAACATGAAACATCTGTGGTTCTTCTCTCTGAGGGCAGCGCCAGAGGAGAGTGTCTCATAATACAGACATAACGATATAAGGATGCTTCACTTAAGCACATGCATTGCTATGGCCCTTTCTGTCTCCAGCATCCTGCCACAGGCGCAGCTGCAGAAGTTGACATATATAGTGAAAAGAGAAAAATAGTCATCCTTACATCCTGGTGGTTTTGTATAAATTTCTCTTCTTCAATTCTCCTGTCTTGTCAGACAAGTTACTATAAACAGTCAGAAATAAGCAAAATACTTCTTGAATATTTGGTTAGAAGCTTCCTCAGCTAAATATCCAATTTTTTCACTCTAATGTTTTACCTGCCACAATACAACAGAAAGCAAATTCAACTCACTTAAGTTGTTTGACAATTTATTACAATACAATTCTTCCCTCCAGTAGCCAATATTTTCCTCATTTTCACCTGAGATTCACCAGAAGTACCTTCAATGTCCATATTTCTATCAACTAAACTGATCATTCTTATATGTGTGTTCTGTATGTAATGGAGACTTACTCTACCGCTCACCTCCTTATTTTGTGAATCTTCGTCAGACTCACCATTCATATCTACATTCGTCCAGTTTCTTTAGTCACTTCTTTGCATTTTTGCATTCACCTCAAAAACATTTTAGCCCCTACCCATCACCCTGTTCCAAATAACATGCATATTGCAGGTATTTGTTTTAGAAGCACTTCATTTGTCAGTACCATAAACTGTCTCAGGCAGGTTGGGCTGCCATAATAAAATGCCAAAAACAGGTGGTTTAAATATCTGAATTCATGTCCTTGATGTTCTAGAAGCAGTAAGTACAAGATCAAGGTGATACAGAAGGTAGTTTGTTGATATTTTCCTGTTGCAGATATCAGCCTGCCAATAGTGTTCACATGTAATGGAGAAAAGGTGGGGATGGGAGATCTTACTCTGAAAAATAAAAAATATTTTCAGACTAGGATCTCACATTTATTATCTCATTTAAACTTAATTACCTTCTCTCCTGGAGCTAGGGGGTTCAATATAAGAATTTTGTTGGAATACCATTCTGTCCATATCAAGCCTACATTTTCATTTTCTGTGAAGTACATTGGATAGGCAGAAGGAAATAAAGCACCCTCCTGATGCCAAAACTACCAGAAGGCAGAGCTGTTGTAATGTCCTCAGAGATCAACCGCTGCCTCTCACAGGGGACATTGTCCTGGAGGTCTGGCCCATCCTGGGAAGGTGAAGTCAATTCCATTTTCTCCCCCTTACCTGAACCCCACTTGGGAACAGCTTTTTCATTGTTGTGTGTTGAGTTTAAAAAATACAGTTCCTGTTCCAGGTGTGCGGACCCAGGGCAGCTACTGTATCTAGCTCAAAGGGTGGAGATAACCTTCAGAAAATGACAGCACTTGAGAAACAACCAGTTCTCACCTGTTGTACTTTCTGAATTTCAGGTCTCTTAAAAGAAAATTGAATTTATTGAGATGTTCTCATAAGTGTCCTACTAGGTCTTTCCTCTGTGTCTCCACACATTCAGTTATAGTTCAGGTGTCACTCTTGCATAGTGACATAAAATTCCTGTCTTGAGTAACAGATCAAAGATCATCTCTCAGGATACTTGTGGGGTTTGCTGCAACATGGAAAAATCTTCAAAGTCATCATCCCCACCTTTCCATCACGAATTGTCTATCTAGGCTGGGTGTGGTGGCTTACACGTTAGGAGGCTGGGGTGAGAGCACTGCCTGAGTCCATGGTTTTGAGACTAGCCTGGGAAACTTGGTGAGACCTCAACTCTACAGTAAGTCAAAAACTTAGCCAGGCGTGGTGTTGCATGCCTATATTTCCAACTACACATAAGGCTTAGGCAGAAGGATTGCCTGGACCCAGCAGGTCGAGGCTGCGGTGGCCATGAGAGTGCCACTGCACTCCAGCCAGGGTGACAGAGTGAGACTCTTACTCAAAAAAAAAAACAAAAAAAGAAGATTGTCAACCACAATTTAGTCATTTTTAATATTTATCAAAGAATTGCAATTCCAGGAATAACCTGAGAGACAGGCACATACAAAATCACAGCACAAAGCTGCTTCTTTGCATCAGGCACTTCTGGAGGCTCAAATAATTGGTGTCACCTACAAGATAATGACTATGAATGTCGGAGGGGTTACCTAATTTGCCTAATTTAGAAATAATTTCTTTGCACTTATAATTACTCCTACTATCTCAGCAATTGCATGCCAAAATTTTTATAAGTATCATCACATTTATTTGTCAGAACAATCTTAGGAGATAGAGAATTTTATTTCCATTTCACAGATGAGGAAACTGAGATTTAAAGAGTTGTGATTTGCCTAAGACCACATAGGTAAGTAAATGAGAACATCTGGGTTCTTAGCACTGTAGAAGGCTGTGTCCAGTGTTTTAATATATTTGTTTAAGCTCTTCAAGTACATTAATTAATATGCCTAACTGGACGGAGGATGATGGATGACCCTCTTTCTGGAACTTTAGTCATTTACAAACCAGCTCCATGAATTTGACCCTATTTATAAATAATCTATACTATTAAGTTACTATTTACAATTTTTAATTGAATGTGTTACGGTTTGGCCTCATTTTAGAGAATATCATGCAATAACCTCTCATATGCTCATTTAATTATTCTCAAATTCACACTAAACTAAATACATTTTTTAAATTCCCAAAACTCTAATAAATAAACAGATTAGTTGATAAAAGTGGCAATTCAAGCAAGAAAAAAAATTGACTAAATTAAAAAAAAAAACTTTTCCAAATGTTCATGCTTCATTAGCCAGTACTAAAATTATTTAGATATACAATTTAAATAAACCTAATGTTCCAAATTGAATTACCTTGGTAACCCATCTAATAAGCTATGTAATATCCCCAAATTTAAACCATAAAAAAATTGGTATTTCAGAGGATATATTCCAGGGTTAGTCATGAACTTATAAGGACTCTTCATGACCACATGGTCTTTCCCAAGTCCTTAATGTCTCCATTACTAAAATCTCTGCATTCCATGAGTTATCAAGAAAGAGATTAAATCATCCAATTTAAAAATATGTGGCTTGCTAGGGTGACTGTTCTAAATTGCTAAAATTGTTTACAGCCAATGTTTGGTTTGCCAAACCCCATATTCTTAGAAAGTAAATCAAGTCCTCAGGCACATTTCTAACATCTGATGGGCTTATCATTTTCACAGGAATTACATTTGATTGTCATTTTCAATACAGTTTTCTAGCATAGAAAGTTTTACTGCATAGCTTTTCCATACAAGGGGGAAAATGCTAAAATAGCAATTAAAATGTTATTAGAAAACGTGTTTTCTTCATGGGACAGTCCTAAAACAACTCCAGTGGTGTTATTAAGGCCCGGTCAAATAAATTCATTGCTATTCCTAGCAGCTAGCTAAAAAACAAGAGGCAAAGACTAGAAGCAAAGAGAGTGCTAAATGTCTATAATCAGTTTATAGGGAGGCAGGTCAGCATCAATGCCAGAAAGCCTGCTACAAGCAACAGAAATTCATTCCAGCAGTTATACCCAAAATTCATAGCCCTTTGCCCACACTGAGTCTGAAGCCTACATACAACTTTAGCAGGACTCAAGATTTACATTAACAAATTTTGATACATGACCAGTTAAAACAATTGCAGTATTTGAAAGGAAGACAAAATCATAGCAGTTAAGATGATAACCTTAAGTTGTTTTAAAACATAACTCTGATAGGTGCTGACAAGATGGCGACAGGACAGGTCGGATTGTTAGAGTGTCCGCAAAAGTAAGGGTCTACAAGCACTCTGTGTGAGTGGGCATGTGCTAGTGGGAGAGTGAAAGCGTGTCTGAGGGGAGAATCGTGTTCATGCACCCGGGGCCCACCTATGAAGGTGATTACAAGCCCCACTGCCTTGAGATTGTACCCTAAGGCACGCAAGATCATCTGCTGTTCACAGGACTCTCCTGAGAAATACCTGCCAAATCCAGCTGATTCTCATCACCTGGCACCTGGCTTACACCATGAACTCTTGTAGCAAATCAACTGGAGCCCCAGATCTGATCAGTAGAGAGAGAAGATCAGGGAGAGCCTGGGAGGAGCCCCATGTCCAGTGAGGAAACGTTAACTGCAGCTGTTTTCTCTGTCCCGGACCAAGCAGAGACCTGTATTTTCCCTCCCAGCTGTGCCCAGCTCCGCCCAGCTTTCAACCAGGGACCTAAGGCAATGTCATCAAGCTGGGGGAGACAGAATCCCCTCCCCCCATGCTGGATCAGACACAGACAGGTCAGATCTGAGTGGGAGACTTGACAGGCAGCAAGCGGGGTGAGTCCACATCTGATCCACCCTCCTTCCACAGCAGGCCTGGGGCATCTGACCCAAGCTGCAGGCAACCCCATCAGCCTGTGCTGAGAGCTAGAGATCACAGCTGGAAGGACCTTGGACTGACAGGAACAACCTCAGAGCAAGTGTGGTTCCTTGCTTTTATTTTTTATCTTTAATTTTTGTCTGTTTGTTTTGCTCATGTTATGTGTTTGTTTGTTTGTTTGTTTCTCTCTTTCCGTTTTTGGTAACATTTGCGTACTTGCTGTGTTTCTGTTATTTTACTGATATTTTTTCTTCAGACTCCCTGTCTGTGCATGGGAAGAGTACATCAATAGGGAGGCTTTTGTTGGTTTTCGTGTTTGTAGGATTGCCTGTATGTTTCAGTTTTTGTTACTCTTTTCTGTCTTTGTGTCTCTTTTCATTTGTTTGTTGGTATGGCTGTTGGTTTTCCCTCTTACTCTCCTCTCTCTCAGCCATCCTCTAGCACCCCCTCCTTCATTATTCTATTCTTTTCCTTTTTCTTTCCTCATTTTGCTTTCAGGGAGCAAACCTACACCCCCAGTGCATGGACAGATCGTAAGGCAGTGGGAACTGGGATCCAGGATGCCCATTCACCTGTCGGAGGATACTGAGATCTGAGGATATATTTTTAATCACAGCTCTCCCCTCAATTAAATCCCCAAACTGCACAAACTACAGTCCCCAACACACAGTCCTGCTTCAGAATTGAACATAGCCAGAGGATGCACATAAGGAAGAATAGGAGATTGAGCAAACAGAAGTAAAGGCAAGCCCGCAATCACTGAACGACAGAGTTATAGAAGAGGAAAAAAGTGGAGGGTTGAAAAATCAACACAAATGAAGAAAAACCAAAAGAACAATATGGGTCTCACAACAGACCCTGGGAGGTCAGACACATTGTTTGCATTCTGAGGAAGCACACTTCAGAATGCAAACAATGAAGAGCCCCCAGAATGACTGTTCTCAAACTACAAACTCAGATATCAAGACATTAACAGAGAGAATACATAGAATTGAGGAGAGACAACAGGAAAACAGGAAGGAGTTGATAACTGAGATAATAGCAGTAAAGAATACTGTGACTGAAATAAATAACAAACTGATAAGCATGGCGAGCAGAATTAGCCATGCAGGAGAAAGACTCTCAGAGCTTGAGGACCAAAATACAGAACTAAGCCAAACTGTCAAAACACTAAAAAGAAGCCAGGCTTGGTGGCTCAGCCTGTAATCCCGTGCCTTGGGAGGCTGAGATGTGTGGATTGCCTGATCCCGTGGGTTCAAGACCCACCTCGGCAACTTGGTGAGACCTCATCTCTACAATGAATAAAATCACTAACTGGGTGTCATAGCACATGCCTGTAGTTCCAGCTACTTGGAATGCTGAGGCGGAAGGATCGCCGGAGCCCAGCAGGTCGAGGCTGCGGTGGCCAGGAGCGGCCACTGCACTCCAGTCTGGTGACAGAGTGAGACTCTATATTGTTCTCCTAGAGACTCACCTCACCAGAAAAGACATTCACAGACTCAAAGTAAGAGAAAAGGAAGAAAAATTTCAGGTGAACAGAACACAAAAGAAAGCAGGTGCTGTGATCTCACTATCGGATAAAATACCCTTTAAGTTATTAAAAATTTAGAGACATACAGGAGGTCATTATATTATGATAAAAGGTTCAATCCAATGATAAGAAATATTCATTTCTTATATGCCCCCGACATCAGAGAACCAACTTTCATAAACCAAACTTTAAAAAGATATTGACTATAGGCAAACACTAAAGAGATATTGACTCTAACACTATCATAGCTGGGGACTTTAATAGCCTACTGACTTACTTAGACAGATGATCAAGACAAAAGACCATCAAGGAGATCCGGAAACTCAATGTTTCTCATAACTAAATGGACTACATTGACATCAACAGAACACTCAGTCCAATGACCATAGAAAATACATTCTACTCATCACCACATGAAACGTACTCTAAGATCGACCACATGCTTTGCCAAATCATGCATAAACAATTTTCATAGTATTTAAATTTTGTCATGCACCTTTTCAGATCACAGTAGAATAAAAAGAAACATCATCAACAAAGTTCCCCAAAACCCCACAAAATGGAACATAACTCAAAATAGTAAGAACCATCTACAAGAAAACCACTGCCAGAATACTGCTAAACAGACAGAAATTGGAACCATTTCCCCTAAAAATTGGAACAAAACTAGGAAGCCCACTCTCACCCTTCCTGTTCCACATAGTTTTGGAAGTCCTAATTAGAGCAATCAGAATGGAGAAGGCAATAGGGGTATCCAAACAGGAAAAGAGGAATTCAGGTTATCTCTTTTTACAGATGACATTATTCTATACCTGGAAAACCCAAGAGAATCTATTAAAACCTCCTTGCACTGAGTAAAGACTGGTGACGTCTTAGGGTATAAAATAAATGCACAAAACACAATTGCATTTCTATACACCAATAATAAATAAACAGAACACCTCCCCCAAAAAACAGAATTCCTTTCACAATATTCACAAAAAATGAAGTAATTTGACATTTTCCTAACCAGAGACATGAAATACCTTTACAATGAAAACTACAAAACACTGCTCAAAGAAATCAAGGATGACACAAACCACTGGAAAAGTATTCCATGCCCTTGAATTGGAAGATTCAACATTGTTAGGACGTCCATTCTACCTAAGGCAATCTACAGATTTAATGCAACACCCATCAAATTGCCAGCAACATTCTTCTCAGACTTAGAAACTACAACACAGCAGTTCATATGGAAACATAAATGACCAAGAATATCCAAAACAATCCACAGTAAAAAAAAAAAAAAAGGCAGGCGGTATCACAATCCCAGATTTTAAATGTTATTATAAAGTTACAATAATCAAAACACCCTGTTATTGGTACAAGAACAGGCATATAGACCAGTGTAATAGAATTGAGATTCCGGAGGCAAAATCTCAATTTCTTAACCAACTCATCTTCGACAAAGCCTCCACCACCAACCACTGGGGAGAGGAGAGCCTATTCAGTAAAAGGGGCTGGGAAAACTGTCAGGCAACATGCAGAAGACTGACACAGGACCCCTACTGATCCCCATACACAAAAATTAACTCTAAATTGATCAGAGACCTAAATGTAAAACCTCAAACCATAAGAACTTTAGAAAATGTAGGACATACCATCATGGAAATTGGAACTGGCATCCAATTCCTGAACAAAACCTGAAACTCACAGGCCCTAAGAGATTAGATAGACAAGTGGGACCTCTAAACTGAAAGCTTATGCAAAGCCAAAGAAACAATCAAGAGAGCAGGGAGACAGACCGCAGACTGGGAAAATGTATTTGCCAACTCCAGGTCTGACAAAGGCTTAACATCTTGGATCTACAAGGAACTCAAACGTGCTGAAAAGAAAAAAACACAACACCATTATAAAATGGACAAAAGATATGAACAGACACTTCTCAAAGGAAGACATCTGAGCAGCCAACAGACACATGAAAAAATGTTCAACCTCACTAATCATCAGGGAGATGCAAATGAAAACCACACTGAGATACCACCTACTCCAGTCAGAATAGCAATTATCAATAACTCAAAAAATAACAGTTGCTGGAGAGGGTGTGGTGAAAAGGGAACACTTCTACACTGTTGGTGGGAGTGCAGACTAGTGCAACCTCTGTGGAAAACAGTATGGCGATTCCTAAAAGCTAAATATTGACTTACCATATGGTCCTGCAATCCCTCTACTGGGAATATACCCTGAAGAACTCAAATTACTCTATAAAAAAGACACCTGCACAGGTATGTTTATTGCAGCATTGTTCACAATATCAAGAACCTGGAAGCAACCATGCTGTCCATCAAAAGAGAACTGGATTTAAAAAATGTGGTACATATACACGATGGAATACTATGCAGTCATAAAAAAGAACAAAATCATGAATTTTGCAGCAACCTAGATGGAACTAGAGTCTATAATACTTAATGATCTCTCACAAAAACAAAGATATGAGTATCACATCTCACTCATATAGTGGACCTTGAACATCCAACGTAATACTATAAGTAAATGACTGACAGTGGTGGGAAACTATGGGGGTGGGATGGGAAGGGAGATGGGATTAACGGTAATAAATATCTTTCTGGGGATGGGGAGACACCTCTTATCAACAAGGGTGCTTGAACAAAGCATATTTGTAACCTACCCTTAACTGTACCCCACAATATCATAATAAAAAATATTGACTAAAAAAAGGAATAAAAATGGAGCAATATACAATTCTGAAATTATATAGCAGTCCAATATCTCATTCTTAGTAAATAATAAAAAAATGAAAAGTTACTAAAACTTTAAAAGATCTAAACAAGTATACTGATTAAATTACCATAATTGACATTTTAGAACACACTACCCAATATGTCCTAATTCATACTATTTTAAGTATACAAAAAGAAGGAGTTAGACAATAGTCTAGGCCATAATCAAATATTAACAAAATTTAAAAGATTTGAAAGACTATGAAATAAGTTTTCTTGAAAACACTGAATAAAATAAAACTAAATACCAAACATGAGGAATAAACATCATTTTGGTAGAATGATTTGAGTTTCCTTTTCAGGTTATTGGTATAGCAAATTGAATTCATTTTTCAAATGTTAAATGAACCTTATATTCCTAAAATAAACTCTACTTGGGCATGATGCATAAAAAAACCCATTAATGTAGCAATCTTATTCCCAGAGCTCTGGCCTGTAACAGTCCAATGTTCTTGTATTCACGGATGGAAGAGAGGTGGCCAATGCCCATTCCACACACCTGTTGGCCTTCATCCACTCTCCTAACCATTAGGTTGTTTGGGTTGCTTGACTGTTTTTTCTTTAGGACCAGCAATAGCTTGCTAGATACGATTGGCCAGGTGGGCAGGGCCGGGCCAGGAGAGGAAAAGCCGCAGAAGGGGGTGGGGAGAGAGGGATGCAGGGGTGAACAGGAAAGATAAATCCAAGCAACTATTACATTTAACCCAACTCAGCTACAAAAGAATACAATTTTTAGGATTTTCAAAAGGACTGTCCTACTATGACCAAAATGGCCTCTTTTCAGCTTATAACATGTGAGTACTTATTTCATTAGACAAGTTATAAAATCATTAAATAGAGTATTACAGATACAATACGTTAGGCAAAGCTAACTAAGCTGAATAAATTGCCATGGTCAAAGGCATTACAAATTAATGGCAATCTGATCCACTTCCAAAGAAACATGTAAGTTGATCTCTCATCAAATGGTCACTCAAAGTTTTATGTCCCTAATAGTTAAGCCTCATACATCTCCTGCTGAGGTGAATTTTATATGATTAAATTCCACAAGACTATAATACCTTATGTCAAAGTGTGCTTTCCCCAAGTAAAAAAATCCTTTTCATGGTCTACCACTTAGGACATTCAACCTCTTCACAATCTAAAACCCAGAGATTGTTTTTTCTAAAACATCAGAATAAGGCTTCCCTTGCTACCCACATTATTCAAACAATCTTCTGGATCTTAAACTCTGCATTTATAATCTCACATTATAATTGGCAACTCCAGGGCATGGAACTCTGCATCCATTCAAGACCCTAATATGCAGCTACCCAGATACGGTTCTCCCCAGAAGAAGGCAGCAACTTGGGTGTAGAAAGCCTTTCCCCAAGCTCACAGATGGAGACGTTGGCTATCATGCAATCTATCTTTCAATGTTTTCTTATGTATACCTCTATAAACAATAGAACTAAAAATGAGATTTCTCTTCTACAGTCTCATGGGGTTTGCTTTTATTTATAGAAAATTTCACAGCTAGCTCAATAAATAGTTACCCTTATACATTAATAAATAAAAATAAAAGTCAAAGTAGGTAGAAAAAAAGTGTGTGTGCATATATATGTATGCATATTTAACAAATATACTAGATTAAAAACCAACATTGCCAAGAAGCCCTCACTCTTCTAGATGGATATCATTTACTAGGTTTCCTTTCCCGTTGCTTAGAGTAAAGAAGACAATGGTTCAAAATTTATCCCTCATAATAGGTTCTATAAAAGATTCTACCACAAAGACTATAGTTGCATAGCAGATGTCAAATTGTTTTGCTAAAGTTGTGCTGCATGATAAAATTACTCTAAATTGATTACTAGATAAATAAAAAAAGATCGATACAGTTGCTGACACTTCATACTACACATAGAAAATAATTGGAGAATTATAAGAATTCAGTTATAGGAGATGAACAAACAGACTACGTAGTTAAAATGAGTAGTATTTGTATCTGTCTCATTATTTGATCTACTTAACATTAATTGGTTTGGCTCATGGAGACCCTACAGAGAATACTCCAAATTCTCGCTGTTGTCATCTTGGTAGTCATAATATTTGTTTCCGTAGTGCACTGCATCCTCTCAAAAGTTTTAAATGTTTACATACAGTCATCAGTAAAATGTCAAGTGGCCCCTCTTCAAGTAAAATGATAAAAAGTCAACAAAATGTGTAACCATGAGTACACAGTAATCTGTAAATCACCTACGGAGGCCAGAAACCCAAATCACAGTAAATTAGGGGGACATGAATGTCATGTATTTTGATCACAACCTCAACTAAAAGAGTCCAGGAGGAGAAAAACGTTAAACAAAATCATGAGAAGCCCTTGTTTTAGACTGAACTTGTATACTGGGCCCCATCCTGCATATCAGACTTAGCCAAAATAGTCATTCTTGCTAAATGTGACATGCTAAAGCTTTTAAAATGTCAGGGAACTCTGAAAACCAGGTTGTTTCCTTTCCTACCAACAGGAGATTCCAACAAAGGAGGTCTCCTCTACTCTAACCCTACACTAAAACAAATCATCTAAAGTCCTTATTCCCATCTCACAAAACCCATTGTTCTGTATTTCCCAGGGGGACTTGAGACTAAATTAGCACATTTACAATAGTGATGGAGTAACATCCAAAGTCACTCGAAACTTTTGGTCACCCTCCACTGAGAAGATGAACAAAAGTGGGGAACTGTCAAATTAAATACAGCCTAAAGCTGCCTCCCTACTTATTTTAACTTCAGCCCTAGGGTTTCTCCTAGATAGCGATCTGTATCCTGACTGGACATGTAAACAGACTAACCTACTTTTATGCCAACCACAGAGTTCTGGCCAATATGGAGGCCAACTATTCAGACTGGGTTCAAATGACACAATGACTGAGCTGTAACGAATCCAGCTGTGTCTGTACCTCACTTCCATTTTCTGTTATTTGCCTTTCTTCTTTCGTCCTTAAATCTTACATCACCTGTGCCTGAGTCGCTCTGAACCTTCTTTGGTGGAAAGGCTGCTTGATTTGCATATCATTCATTACTCATTCAAATTGCTATATTGATTTTGAGACTATTTTATTTAGTTCTGCTCTTATCTTTATTATACTTTACCTTCTGCTAACTTGGGGTTAAGTTAGTTCTGACATTTCTAGTTTTTTGTTGTGGATCATTACTTTGTTTATACAAACATATATTTACTTTTTAATGTAGGTGTTTATGCCTATAAACTTCCCTCTTATCATTGCTTTTGCCATGTGCCACAGGTTTGGGTATGTTTTATTTATATTTTCATCTGTTTCAAGACATTTTTAAATTTCTATTTTAATTTCTCGATTTACCTGGTGGTCATTCAGAAGCATGCTGTTTCATTTTCATGTACATGTGTAGCTTCCAAATTGAATCTGTTGTTCAAAAATTATTGTGTGCTTTCAAGGTGCCATATTTCCTCAAGTTTTCACATTTCTGGGGCCCGTAGCTTGATGTCTGTGCATGTAATGTACAGTCACTTCTTCTAGTTGTTGAATTGACTTCTGAAGAGGAGGGTGTTTTCAGGAATATGTCTCTAGGATGATGGTTGGTAAGCATAAATTAATTTTGAGTCTGCATGTTTTCAGTAGTGTAGTCTTTACATGATTTCTTTGTGTACATTGTCAGTGTTTCTGTAATGTTCTTCAAGTCAGAGCTGCAGTGGTGAAGCTTTTGTGGAGTTAGGAATGCCAAGTGTGGCTCTCCTTAGATCCCAGTGGAGGCATCTGCAGTCCAGGTGTGCCTGTCCTCGAACCCCAAGTGGCATAATTGGGTACTGGTGCTAGCAGGTCCACGCAAGCCAGTCCTTAGGACTCAAGGCAGCGTGTTTAGATACCAGCATTAGCAGCATTGGGCCTATTCGGTAAGCAGGGCCTCAGGTCCCTGCATCACATGCACATGTGTGTGAAAAATGGTAGTCAGGGTGGCAGAACATCTCTTGGGCTCCCAGCCAGAACTTGCTAATATTAGTTAAATCTTACTAGATAATAATTGCTCCTAAAAGCGGTGCCTGGAATGGATTTGGTAGGTTAATCCCCCTGCATCTAGGTGTGTGTGGTTGGATGTCATTGGTGGTGTTGCCAACAGGCTTAGTGGGCCCAACATCAGGGCCCTGGGGGCAGTGCACAAATTGGAGAGAAGGTGGAATGGGTGGCACTATCTGTAGGTCTCCAGCAGTGTGCTTGCGTTCTGGGGGCTGGTGCCATGGCCAGACAGGCAGACCTCAGGTGTGCAGGGGGCAGGCTGCAGTACACGCTGCAAGGCGCAGCACACTGTGGCCATGGATATGGAGAGCCTGACCTCAGGGCTCCAGCTAGCACACAGCAGCCCTGCCATTGGTGGGGAGGGGTTGCTGTCAGCAGTCGCCAGCAGACAGTCCTCTGATGGCAGGTGCCCCGGCTTCAGATCTTGGTGGCTGTGGTTGCAGTAGTAGTGTGTGCAGAGGCAAGAGAAGGCCTGCTCGCTGGACACATTTTGGAGCTTTAAGCCCATAGAGTTGGGAGTGGGCCTGGTGGGCAGACTGGCTGGAAGTGCTGAAGCAGTTAATCCCCATGCACCTAGGTGTGTGTGAAATTGGAAGACACTTGGTAGCACGTGTTTTGGTTCCTGGTGGCATCAGTGGGTTCAGAGTATGCAAAGGGGAATCTCTCTTCTGGGTGTGAGCCCAAGCATGGTGGCCATGCTTGAGAAGTTGGGTAGCTGCCCACAGCCCCAGTCAGGCAGCTCCAAGACTCCTGTAAGTGCCTGCTTTGGTTCCCTTCCTCCCAGGGCCAGTCTCCTAAGTGCAACTCTACCCTTCCCCAGGGAGCAGGGTCCTGTAGGAGGCTAGTGTGCTGGGGATCATGCAGCACTGTGGCATCTTGCTAGCATGGTGCCACCAGTTTTCTGTGTGGATGCCATAGGCTGTCAGTGGGAACTCCTAGTGGATGCAGGAGTGTAGGGCCCTTGTGCCTCAGGACGGAATACAGTCTCACATCATCTTGATCTCTGGGTATATGTCTGACCCAGGTGGGTTTCCTGTCTGAAGCAATGCCCCACAACATCCCTGGTCTGCCACCACCCACTCGTCTCAGGATCTGTGTTGGTAGAGCTGCTCTCCTTGGTAGAATATCCTCAGTTCTGAGGGTTGCTATCCTCTGAGGTCTCTGACTCACCATCTCCCCACATTGGAGACTCCTCAGCCCAGCCACTCCTGGCCACATGGTTGCCTTGCCTCCCTCTCCTTCATGCCCCAGTGTTTTCTCATGACTTCTTTATTAAAGTCCAACATTGTCAATTTAAGGCTCTGTTTGAAATGTGAGGATATATTTCATCATTTGGCCCATTTACTTTTGAGAAGATTGGTGTCTGATGCCTTTAGGTGGTCATCTTGAAACCCCCATTCATACTTAAAATTTTACAATGTTGAAGAAGACACAAATAAATGAAAAGAACCCTATGCTCATAGACTTTAAGAATTAATATTGTCAAAATGTCTATACCACCCAAAGCAATCAATGAATTCAAAAGCAATCCTCATCAATGAACCAATGACATCTTCTACATATACAGAAACAAATTCCTAAAATATCAATGGAACCACAAAAACACTTGAAAAAAAAAACTCTTGAAAACAAGACTACAGCTGGAGGCAGCACACCACCTGACTTCACAAGATACTGCAAAGCTACAGCAACGAAAATACCAGAGCACTGGAAAAAACAAACACAAAGACTTGTTGTATACAACAGACAGGCCAGAATTAAATGAACACGTTTAAAACCGACTTACTCTTGACAAAGAGGCTCAGAACACACAATGGGGGAAAGACAGTCTCTTCAACAAACTGTGATGGAAAAATTGAATATCCACTAACAGGAGAATAAAATGAAACTCTTGCACCATACACATAAGTCAACTCTAAATAAATTGAAGACTGAAAGTCAAAACTCAATGCTGTGAAATTGGTAGAATAAAAAATCCTTGTAAAGCCCCATGACATCAGTATGAGCAATGATATGTGGGATATGAACTGAAGGTACAGGCGGCAAAAGGAAAAATGAACAAATGGAATCACCTCAAACTAAAATGCTTCTGTAAAACTTTTTAAAAATCATCAACAGATGAGGGGACAGCCTGGAGGATACAAGAAAATTGATATTCAAAATATATAAGGAAGTCAAATAGTTCAACAGGAAGAAAACAAATAATCTGATTGAAAAATAGACAGACGACCTAAGTAGACATTCTCCTAATTTGGCACACGGTCACCAACAGGAACCAAAAATGCTCAAAATCGCTTCACATCCGGAGATTGCTTATCAAAAGCATAATGAGATTTGTCTCACCCTTATTAGAATGACTGCTATTTTAAAAGACAAAAAGTAACAAGTTTTGGTCAGGAGATAGGGGAAAGGGGACAGTTTAATGATGCTGGTGGGAATGTAAATCAGCAAAGCCATTATAGAAAGCAGCATGGGGGTTACGCGAAAATCACACAATAGAACCACTATGTAATGAATCCATCCACTACTAAATATATACCCAAAAGAAATAAAATAAGTATGTCAAAGAGATCCCTGAGTTCCAAGATTTACTACAGCACTATTCACAGTAGTCAGATATGGAAAAATCCTAAGTGCTCACCAATAGATAGATGTATAAAAACGTGGTACCAAATCACAGTGAAATAATGTTCATCCAAAACAAAGAAGAAAATATTGCCATTTCTAACAACATGGGAATCTGGAGGACACTATGTCAACAGGAACCAAGACACCCACTACTGGGTTCATGGCAGAGACCCTCTAACAATCACAGATCAACAAGAGAAAAGCATTCCACATCTACTTGATGTAAGTCTTACACGACGCTGGAGACTTCCGAAATGAAGAACATAACACCCATGGGAAACTGTGCATTTCATGGCCACCCTTGTCCAAATATGTCTTGAGGACAAAAGGACATGATCTGCTGGTGGAAATTTGCAGGGATCTCAGCAAGACCTATTTGTTGAGACTCTTGTTTCCTTTCCATGTCACCTTTCTGTCTTCCATTTACAGGACAGGACACCTGTCTCAGGGGAGGAGTGAGAAACAGGTCATAGGGAGACCTTCCCACTGCTGTGATTGGCTAGCTTTCTTCATCTTGAAATGCTCAGCATGCCGATTTGCCATATCAGTGGCTACTGCTTTGTGAGCCCCATCACTGTCCAGCTGGGAACAGTCAGTGTCCACAGAAAGGGGTGGGACAGGGTGAGCTGCATGGCCCAACCCGCTGGTGCAGAGCTGACCTGCATCTCCGTAGTCAGGGGCTTCTCCCCCTGAGCTCTGACTGCACCACGGACCTCTCAGCCCTGCATTGTGGTTCTGAAGAATACAGGGAGGGAAATCTGGGAGGACCCAGAGAAAGCCTCATCCCTGCAGAGAGCTTGAGTCACTGGCTTCCCCCTGAGAGCCAGACTGAGGACCAACATCACCTGGATGGATGCTCAGAGCCAGGCTATAACTTGCCGCATGCATCAGCTGTCCCGCCTCACCTGGCCGACCCCCCCCGCCAAAGATGCCCACTCTCTTTCTGACACTTTCCTCCACATGAATGACGAAAAATAGCTGTACCAAAATCCTAGTGGTGGGTAAATTCGCTGGATGCTTTAAATCTCATTTGTGAATGGTTTGGTAACAGTGGAGTGTGTGTGTGACTAGGAAGCTGGGACAACTCGTGAGCTTCATCATGTGGAATTAAAGGCGTTTGTTGTATTTGGCCTCTTTTAAATAACTGGGAGGTGAAAACAGATGCTCTTGGTGGACTAAAACATTATTTTGTAAAACCCTCTGAATCCAAGCCTCCTTCTTGTTCAGGTTTAAATTACATTTTCCAGAAAATATGAATATTTATAGCTAAAAGAACATCGCAGCGTTGATAATTGGCTCTTCTGATCTGTAGAAACTTCTTTTTGAATCTTCTCTTATTTGGCAAGATGGTTTCTTGCCTTCCCGTGAATGTGAGTAATGGTGAGAAAATAAAAGCACAGCATTGAATGTAAAAATCCCAAAGGTCAGGCGAGGTAGAAAGAAAGGTGCAGTAGTTGCAACAGTTGCTTTGGCATAAAATTGACGGTGAGAAAACAGTGTCACATCTCTGTGAGAGAACAGAAGGGTCAGAAGGTTCGAACTGTTGCTTTAGCGTGAAACTATGAGACTACAGGGTGACACAGATGTGAAGTCGTAGGGCAGGCCACAGCGGGCCACTTGTCTAAAACAGGGTGACGGGATGTGGGAAGATGCAAACCCAAAGAGCAACACGGCTATGAAGGCATAAATCCGAGCAAAGAGCACTCGCAAATACAGCACTGCTTCTTGACTGTGTGTCACTTTCCGCATTCTTTTTGGAGGGGGCCCGCTGTCTGTACTCCTACCAGAACCTGCTCTGTGGCAGCGTGGAGGGTCCCAACCCACATGGCAGTGGAAGTTTCTTCTGTTATTGCAAACACCTCTATAGCTGCATTTCTCAGGAGAACAGTTGTAATTCAGGGCTATCACATTCCCATTGCATTTGTTAGTAAGATAAAACTTTCCAGGAGCACAGAGTACCATTCCTTACCCTTCCAACCTCATTTGTTTCTGTCCCACGGTGTTGAACCTTCTGTCACCGACTGATGGAATCCATTATGCTCCTGTAACCGGGGAAGGTGGGTGACTTTGGAACACTGCAGTCTACCACACATCTTATCATTGTCGGCACAAGGGTAGGGTCTGGTGAACCATGATGGTCTGAGACAAAATCCAAATCGGAATCCTAATTTATTTACATCGTAGCAGATTTCATCACCGTGCAAAGCACTGGCGCCAAAGATTTCCTTGCAGTGCACATTATGGTCAGTGCAGTTTCCCTGAAAGCAGTAGCTTTCTTCAGTGCAAGGGGTTCCGTCTTGCACATAAAATTCTTCAGGGCATGTCTGATTGGTCCCACTGCAGTACTCTGGAAGATCACAAATAGTTTGGATGTGTCTGCAGAGAGTCCCTGCAGGGGAGTATTTGCAATCTGTGCAGCATGTTCCTATATGACAGTAACTGCCCATCGTGTACCGGCAGTCAGTTGTGCAACACTGATCGGCGTGACATTGCTTTAAGGAGCCACACTCACATTGCTCATGATCGTCCACCACATAGTTCCCACAAGGAGCTTGTACAGTTGTTTTGTTATAATACGTTATTGTCTTATTAAAAATACAGTTAACTCTCCCACTATAAAGTACATGTTGCAGATGTACAAAGGTACAATTACTGACTGCATCAGTCAACCCAGGATATCGTTACATGATGCAGGTTGACCTTCTCTGGCGTCTGCACGATGGAGTATCATAAGGGATTCCACCACTCCTGAGAACTCTGTTGCCTATTACAATAGCTTCTGATAATGGATGTCTTCCAAGCTCACCAACAAATAATAAACCACTGTCTCTACACCATTGATACATTTGTGGATCGTAGTGACCTTAATGTGGGCCATTTTTATGTATTAATACTGATGAATCAGGTCAAAAGTGTGCATAAATAGCTTGCTTATAATAATTAGACATTGGACCATTAAGACTATGGTCACCCAAAGGAACTAGATCACGAACAGTATATAGGGTCAAGAGAGAAATGTAGTACTTTATGTCAACACCTTGAGGGAAAGTGTTAACTAAATTAAGCATATATATGAGCTCGTAGAAACACTTTGTATCATTGTTGTATTGACTACACATTTCATAGGAGAACTGACCATGGTCCTTTAACCAGCTATTATGGGAACTATAAAGCAGAGTGGGGATCCTGGGAGCCTATTGATATTTGCTTCAGAAAAGAAGGGATCCAACTCCTTCTGTCCTAGGCTATATGTAGGCCCCATTATATTGGGGTCAGCAACTATCTGGGAAACAATGTGCTCAAACCTGCTGGAACCCTCGAGAGGCTTGATTTCATAGGCAAGGTCGTCCAGCTTCATGACTCCCTTGAGGCCACCAAAGCACGTGCTCATAGTGACCATGGACGGAGGAATCTCCTCCAGGTGGCTGAGGTAGTAGCAGTCTGAAGTGATGTAGGGGTAATCCATCTGCAAGGCTCCTTGGTCATCCTGAGTGGTCACCAGCAAGTGTCTTGGCCAAAAGAGTTTCTTCATCCGCATGTGGAGGGCATGTCTTTGGCCCCCAAAGTGCAGGCTGTAGGAGAGCCAGCCTGGCACCTGAAAGCCTTTGCCATGCTGTGCCTCCTTCTTAGGGATCACCACCTCAGAGGATGCATCGCGCCATAAGGGACGGCCTGGAGGACCCTGGACTGGGGCTAGGAGTGTCCAGAGCACCAGCAGCAAGAGGGAGGCCCTGAAGGCAACCTGTCCCTCTGCCAGCCTCATGTTCCAGCTCAGAAGTATTCACCCAAAGAGACTGTGTCCAAGGGTGTCTTCAGTGGAGCCAGGTCTGAACCATTTGCTGTGGCCACTTCACTGAAGGAGATGCTGACAGAGAACAAAGTGCCTCCTCACATTACCTGGGTGGGCACATGAACAACCAGTGGGATTAGGTAACAATCACAGGCGAATCAGTGGATGGGCCTGGTCACTCTATCAGCTACCATAGCCTGGGTTGGGGCTAGAGTGATGTCCATGAAGGCTCACCTGGAAGGGAAAGGGAAGCGAGGTTGGGGCTGTGGCTCTTTGATCCCAATCAAATGTTTCCTCTTGCTTTTGGATCTGCACAATGCAGTTGCCACATTTTCTTTCCTTTTTTTATTTTAAAGATGTGGGGTACAATTCAGGGTTAGGTATACAAATACTCATTATCCATGCTCATGAATTGGAAGAATTAGCAGTGTTAAGATGTCCATCCTACCCAAGGCAATCTTCAGATTCAATGCAATGCACATTAAATTACTGGCATCATTCTTGTCAGACCTGGAAACAACAATGCAGAGACATCCAGAGGAGGGGTGGGGATTTATATTTCTCAATGTTTCTCTCAATAAGAAACCATCAAGACAGCAGGGAGACAGCCCACAGACTGGGTAAAAGTATTTGCCAACTCCAGGTTCAACAAAGGCTTAACATCTTGGATCTACAAGAACTCAAATGTGCTGAAAAGAAAACAAAGCAAAACAAAAACAAACAAACAAACAAACAAACCCCATTATAAAGTGGGCAAAAGGTATGAGCACACGTTTCTCAAAGGAAGACATCTGAGTAGCCAACAGACATATGAAAAAATGTTCAACCTCACTAATCATTAAGGAGATGCAAATCAAAGCTACACTGTGACCACCTAACTACAGTCAGAATGGGAATTATCAATAACTCGAAATATAACAGTTGCTGGAGAGAGTGTGGTAAAAAGGGAACACTTCTACACTGTTGGTGGGAGTGCAAACTAGTACAACCTCTTTGGAAAACAGTGTGGCGATTCCTAAAAGCTCTAAATATCTACTTCTCATATGACCTCACAATCCCCCTACTGGGAATATACACTGAAGAACACAAATCACTCTATAAGAAAGATACCTGGACACGTATGTTTATCGCAGCATTGTTCGCAATAGTAAGAACCTGGAATCAACCATGGTGTCCATCAAAGAGGACTGGATTTTAAAATGTGGTACATATACACAATGGAATTCTATGCAGTCATTAAAAAGAACAAAATCATGAATTTCACAGCAACCTGGATGGAACTAGAGTCTGTAATACTGAGTGACCTCTCACAGAAACAAAGATCTGAGTATCACATGTTCTCACTCATACAGTGGACCTTGAACATCTATCGTAATTCTATAAGAAAAGGATTGACAGTGGTGGGAAACTACGGAAGTGGGGGAGGGAGAGTAATGGACTTGTGATTAACAGTACTTTACCTCCTGCTAACTTGGTGTTCCACTGGTTCTTAAATTTCTAGTTTTTTGATGTGGATCATTAGTTTGTTTATACAAAACTATATCTACTTTTTAATGTAGGTGTTTATGGCTATAAACTTCCCTCTTAGCATTGCTTTTGCCATGTGCCACAGGTTTGGGTGTGTTTTGTTTTCATTCTCATCTGTTTCAAGACATTTTTAAATTTCTATTTTAATTTCTTCATTGACCTGTTGGTCAAACAGAAGCATGCTGTTTCATTTTCATGTATTTGTATAGTTTCCAAATCGAATCTGTTGTTCAAAAATTATTGTGTGCTTTCAAGCTGCCATATTTCCTTGAGTTTTCACATTTCTGGGACCCGTAGCTTGATGTCTGTGATGTGATGTAACAGTCACTTCTTCTAGTTGTTGAATTGATTTCTGAAGAGGAGGGTGTTTTCTGGAATATGTCTCTATGATGATGGTTAGCAAGCATAAATTAATTTTGCATCTGCATGTTTTCAATAGTGTAGTCTTTATATGAATTCTTTGTGTACAATGTCAGTGTTTCTGGAATTTTCTTCAAGTCAGAGCTGCAGTCGTGAAGCTTTGCTGGAGTTAGGAATGCCAAGTGGGGCTCTCCTTAGGTCGCAGTGGTGGCATCTGCAGTCTGGGTGTGCCTGTCCTCGATCCCCGAGTGGTATAATTGGATACTGGTGTTAGCAGGTCCAGGTAGCCAGCCCTTAGGCCTCAAGGCAGCGTGTTTAGACACCAGCATTTGCAACATTGGGCCATATGGGCAAGCAGGGCCTCAAGTCCCTGGATCACATGCACATGTGTGTGAAAAATGGTAGTCAGGGTGGCAGAACATCTCTTGGGCTCCCAGCCAGAACTTGCTAATATTAGTTAAATCTTACTTGATAATAATTGCTCGTAACAGTGGTGCCTGCAATGGTCTTGGTAGGTTAATCCCCCTGCATCTAGGTGTGTGTAATTGGATGTCATTGGTGCTGTTGCCAACAGGCTTAGTGGGCCCAACATCGGCCCTGGGGGCAGTGCACAAATATGAGAGATGGTGGAATGGGTGGCACTATCTGTAGGTCTCTAGCAGTGTGCTTGCATTCTGGGGGCTGGTGCCATGGCCAGACAGGCAGACTTCATGTGTGTAGGGGGCAGGCTACAGTACACGCTGCCAGGTGCAGCATACTGTGGCTGTGGATATGGAGAGCCAGACCCCAGGGTTCCAGCTAGCACACAGTAGCCCTGCTATTGGTGTGTGGGGTTGCTATCAGCAGTCACCAGCAGGCAGTCCTCTGATGGCAGGTGCCCGGCTTCAGCTCTAGGTGGCTGTGGCTGCAGTAGCAATGTGTGCAGGGGCAAGAGAAGGCCTGCTTGCTGGGCACACTTTGGAGCCTTAAGCCCACAGAGTTGGGGGTGGGGCTGGTGGGCAGACTGACTGGAAGTGCTGAAGCAGTTAATCCCCATGCACCTAGGTGTGTGTGAAATTGGAAGACACTTGGTAGCACGTATTTTGGTTCCCGGTGGCATCCTTGTGTTCAGAGTATGCAAATGATGATCCTTCTGGTGTGAGCCCAAGCATGGCAGCCATGCTTAAGGGGGTTGGGTTGCTGCCCATAGCCCCAGTCAGGCAGGTCCAAGACTCCTGTAAGTGCCTGCTTTGGTTTCCTTCTTCCCAGGGCCAGCCTCCTAAGTGCAACCCTGCCCTTCCCCAGAGAGCAGGGTCCTTAGAGGGCTAGCGTGCTGGGGACCCTGCAGCACTGCGGAATCAGGCTAGCATGGTGCCACCAGTTTTCTGTGTGGATGCCATAGGATGTCCCTGGGAGCTCCTAGTGGATGCAGGAGTGTAGGGGCCTTGTGCTTCAGGACGGAATACAATCTCGCATCATCTTGATCTCTGGGTCTGACCCAGGTGGGTTTCCTGTCTGAAGCAATGCCCCCACAACATCCCTGGTCTGCCACCACCCACTCATCTCAGGACCTGTGTGGGCAGAGCTGCTCTCCTTGGCTAGGATATCTTCAGTCCTGGGGTTGCTAACCCCTGAGGTCTCTCACTCACCATCTCCCCACACTGAAGACTCCTCAGCTCAGCCACCCCTTGCCACACTGGTTGCCTTGCCTCCCTCTCCTTCATGCCCCAGTGTTTTCTCATGACTTTGTCAAATTAGAGCATTGTCAATTTAAGGCTCTGTTCGAAATGTGAGGATATATTTCATCATTTGGCACAAATCTTTCAAGAAGATTGGTGTCTGATGCCTTTAGGCGGCCATCTTGAAACCCCTGTTTCATACTTAAAATTTTACATTATTGAAGAAAACACAAATAAATGAAAAGAATCCTATGCCCATAGACTTTAAGAATTAATATTGTCAAAATGGCTATACCACCCAAAGCAATCAATGAATTCAAAAGCAATCCTCATCAATGAACCAACGACATCTTTTACATATACAGAAACAAATTCCTAAATTATGAAGGGAACATAAAAAACCTTGAGAAAGCAAAAAAAAAACCTCTTGAAAAAAAGACTCCAACTGGAGGCGGCACACCACCTGACTTCACAAGATACTGCAAAACTACAGCAATGAAAACATCAGAGCACTGGCAAAAATAAACACAAAGACTTGTTGGACACAACAGCCCAGAATTGAAGGAACACATTTACAACCGACTTACTTTTGACAAAAAGGCTAAGAGCACACAATGGGGAAAAGACAGTCTCTTCAACAAACTGTGATGGAAAAATTGAATATCCACTAACAGGAGAATAAAATGAAACTCTTGCACCATACACATAAGTCAACTCTAAATAAATTAAAGACTGAAAGTCAAAACTCAATGCTGTGAAATTGGTAGAATAAAAAATCCTTGTAAAGCCCCATGACATCAGTATGAACAATGATATGAGGATATGAACTGAAGGTACAGGCAGCAAAAGGGAAAATGAACAAATGGAATCACCTCAAACTAACATGCTTCTGTGAAGTAATTTAAAAAGCATCAACAGATGAGGGGACAGCCTAGAGTATACAAGAAAATATTGATATTCAAAATATATAAGGAAGTGAAATAGTTCAACAGGAAGAAAACAAATAACCTGATTGAAAAATAGAAGACCTTAGTAGACATTCTCCTAAATTTGCATACAGTCACCAACAGGTACCAAAAACGCTCAAAATCGTTTCACATCTGGAGATTGCCTATCAAAAGCACAATGATATTTGTGTCACCCTTATTAAATGACTGCTATTTTTTAAAGACAAAAAGTAACAAGTTTTGACCAGGAGACAGGGAAAAGGAGACAGATTTATGCTGTTGGTGGGAATGTAAATCAGCACAGCCACTACAGAAAGCAGCATGGGGGTTCCGCAAAATCACACAATAGAACTACCATGTAATGAATTCATCCATGACTAAATATATATCCAAAAGAAATAAAACAAGTATGTCATTGAGATCTCTGAGTTCCAAGATTTACTACAGCACTATTCACAGTCGTCAGATATGGAACAATACTAGGTGCTCACCAATAGATGGATGTATAAAAACGTGGTACCAAATCACAGTGAAATAATGTTCATTCAAAACAAAGAAGAAAATATTGTCATTTCTAACAACATGGGAATCTGGAGGACACTTTGTCATCAGGGACCGAGACATCCACCACTGGGTTCATGGCAGAGACCCTCTAGCAATCACAGATCAACAAGAGAAAAGCATTCCACATCTACTTGACGTAAGTCTTACATGACGCTGGAGACTTCCGAAATGAAGAACATAACACCCATGGGAAACTGTGCATTTCATGGCCACCCTTGTCCAAATATGTCTTGAGGACAAAGGACGTGATCTACTGGTGGAAATTTGGAGGGATCTCAGCAAGAGCTATTTGTTGACACCCTTGTTGCCTTTCCATGTCACATTTCTGTCTTCCATTTACAGGACAGGACACCTGTCTCAGGGGAGGAGTGAGAAAGAGGTCATAGGGAGACTTTCCCACTGCTGTGATTGGCTAGCTTCCTTCATCTTGAAATACTCAGCATGGCGATTTGCCATATCATTGGCTATTGCTTTGTGAGCCCCATCACTGTCCAGCTGGGAACAGTCAGTGTCCACAGAAAGGGGTGGGACAGGGTGAGCTGCATGGCCCAACCAACTGGTGTAGAGCTGACCTGCATCTCAGTGGTCAGGGTCTTCTCCCCCTGAGCTCTGACTGCAACACGGACCTCTTAGCCCTGCAATGTGGTTCTGATGAACATAGGGAGGGGAATCTGGGATGACCCAGATAAAGCCTCTTCCCTGCAGAGAGTTTGAGCCACTGGTTTCCCCCTGAGAGCCAGATGAGGAGCAACATCACCTGGATGGATGTTCAGAGCCAGGCTGCAACTTACCCCATGCATCAGCTGTCCCGCCTCACCTGGCCGACCCCCATCCAAAGAAGCCCACTCTCCTTGTGACACGTCCCTACCCCATGAATGAAGAAAAATGGCCATGCCAAAATCGGAGTGGTGGGTAAATTTGCTGGATGCTTAAATCTCATTTGTGAATGGTTTGGTAACAGTGGGGTGTGTGTGTGTGTGTGTGTGTGTGTGTGTGTGTGTGTGTGTGTGTGTGTTAACATTCCCATCTGTCGAAGTTCCTTGGAAAATTTCTTGCCCAGCATTAGAACTGGACTGGGAAGCTGGGAAGTTGGGACAACTCATGAGCTTCATGTGGAACCAAATTGTTTGTTGTATTTGACCTCGTTTAAATAGCTGGGAGGTGAAAACAGATGCTGTTGGTGGACTAAAACATTATTTTGTAAAACCCTCTGGATCCAAGCCTCCTTCTTGTTCAGGTTTAAATTACATTTACCAGAAAATATTAATATGTATTTATATTTATAGCTAAAAGAACATCGAAGTTTTGAAAATTGGTTCTTTTGATCTGTAGAAACTTCTTTAGGCAAAATGGTGTCTTGCCTTCCTGTGAATGTGAGTAATAGTGAGAAAAGTAAAGCACAGCATTGAATGTAAAAGTCCCAAAGGCCAGGCGAGGTAGAAAGAAAGGTGTAGTAGTTTCAACGGTTGCTTTGGCATAAAATTGACTGTGAGAAAACAGCGCCACATCTCTGTGACCCAACAGAAGGGGCAGAAGCTCGAACTGTTGCTTTAGCGTGAACTGACTGTGAGACTACAGGGTGACACAGATGCGAAGTGGTAGGGCAGGCCACAGCGGGCCACTTGGCTGAAACAGGGGTGGAGGACAGAGCCCTCTGACGGACCCCTTCTTCCGCCCACCACGAAGAGGCCCAGTGAGAGAAGCAGCTGGCATGGGGGCTTGGGACGCGATGAGCTTCCCCTTGGTCAGAATGCTGCAAAACTCCTTTACTTTCTAATGAATTTTCTAAACATTTTGCACGTGTTTAAGACACGTAGTCACGTTTTCCTGTAACGTGTACACAGGATGTTTTGAAAATTAGCTAATCTGACTGGAAAGGAATAAAGGTTGGCACGGAAGCGCTGCAGGTTAAATGGCAACACTCTTGGACGTCTCTTCTGAGTGTCTGCTCTCAGGACTCTTTCGCCGGGTAAAGCTGGTGAGGACAGGTCCCCACGCGTCGTGCATCCTCTGCGTTCTCGCTCTGCCAGAGAAGGTCCTCTCCCAGCAAGGCCTCGCCCTTCAGCCAGCACCCCCACTGCCCCACATGGCATCTCCGTGGGTGTTGGATCCATCCCTGAAATAAGTGGCAGATGGTTGTTTGTGTCCAATGACTTTGAGACACCAGGGAGCCCCTTTCTAGGATCTAGCTTTGATTCTCAACCACAAAGCGCTGCTTCTTTGGTGTGAGGAGAGCACTAGCCCGACAGAAACCACCTCCCTGGGTCCAGCCTCAGCTCAAAGGTCCACAGGGCTGCTCTGGGAACTGCAGGGGATCACCTACATCTGGAAATATTTCAAATATAGGTGGTATCATCAAGGATTTTTACATTTATTTCTAGTTATCTGTTATTCTAAATGCCTGTTTTGTGAGGTCAATGCTTGCTTATCTAAGTCACATGTGCTGTGACTGCATTTGGGCTTCATTATGATAAACTGGTTTTTCTTCATTTTCCAAAAAAAACACTTGCACACCTGAAATAGACAGACACTGCATACATATTTACATGAAAAATGCACATACATATTTAGAATCTCAGATTAAAATTTTAAAACTATAGTTACATAGTTGGGAAGGTAAAATAAGGAAAATGAGCTTTGTATATTTTTTAAGGTACAGAATAGGTCAACTTGGACTTCCTGGCCACCTCACAGATAACAACACAAACTCTTACCTTAGCCCTCTGGAAGAATGTGTCCCATGCATAAGAGAAAACTAAAAATACAACAGGATTCACACAAACAGATTTTCACCCGTGAAATCACTCAGTCCTGGAGCAATCAAGGTGACTTGCCTAATTTCTGACAGGGAGTAGGGGTCATACCTGTGTGGAGAAAGCCTGCATGGCCCAGAGCCTTCTCAGCTGCTCAGGATCCATCTCTGGTCTCCAGTCACTATCAGCTATGGCAGGAGACGGAAGAAGTGAAAAAAGTGAGACCACTATCTTTTATATGCTCTCTTCTCGGCCAAAATATCATTATGTAGTACACAACTTCATTCAAATCACTAAAACAAAATAAAATAAACAAAAAGCTTCCAACCAAGCACCTCTCTGTGAATGAGTGTTGTCCAAAAATGATGAATATTTAAGAGCTTTACTAAAAAAGCAAAAACTGAAGTCCTACCTGGTAGATTTGCCTTACAAGGAAAGCCTAAATGTTTCAAATAAGGTACCCAGAATAATGAAGTAGTTGCATCAGCTCCACTGTGGTACCTGCCATATGACAGTTCTGGATAGCTTTTTTTTCTTTTTCATATCTCCTCTCTATCTAAAGTCCTAGTTTCCTTTCCTCTTCTCAATTTCTTGATGTGACTCAGGTTAGAACACTGAAGACTTTTGAAAATTCCCATCTTTCCTCCACCAAATGTAATGAGTTCTCGCCAGTGTTTTTTTTGACTTACATTACCATAAGATAATATATTTATTTCTGCCAAGTTCAACCCATATCTCTGTATACAAGATCCACCAAACTGTCACCCACACAGGATCTCCCAAATATTGAGATTTTGGGCACAGGGTTCTAGCTCATGAGATTTGGAGCAACATGATTTTGCCAATTACATAAATCCTTAGAATGTTTTGTTTCACAAGAAGTTAAAATGATCTTACAGGAATGAGTAAATGAGAAAACACTAATGACAGATAACATCTCAACTGCAAATGGAGGAATTTTCTTCCCTCTTTATCTAAAGCAAGGATGTGGAAAAGTAGTGAAGAAAGAAAGACAGGAAGAAAGGAAGGAAGAGAGAAAGACAGAAAAGAGAGAGAGAGAAAGAAAGAAAGAGAAAGAAAAAGAAAGAGAGAGCGAAAGAAAATGCAATGTCCTATAGACAGGAAAGATACTGGTGAGGAGAGAAAACCATTGATCAGAGAGGTCAAGCCCTTCCCTGTTCTCTTCTGTATCTACACCTGATCTGGCCTATGAAGGTCCTGCACGACTCCTGGAGGTAAGTAGTAACTTTTGCCCATCACCCTCCTTCCTTTTCAACATGGAAGTTTGAGTCTGTGTTCCAGTGATTTCCTGTCACTGGGTCTCTAACACAGTAACACATAGCAATGTCCTCTGAGGTCACAGAACACAGCTGCAGGGCGAGCTGGTTATATAAACAACCACACACTCAATGTCATATAAATTGTCCCAAATCCATTCAGTCATGTTGGGGTTTCAGAAAAATGTAATAATCACACCGAATCAGGGAAACCTGAATATAATTCACTGTTTATCATACTTCAGAAAATCATCAGTCATAATGACAGGGAAGCCCCTCATTTCAGGATGTAGATATTTCAACTAAATATCAAGGAGATGTTCCCCCAAGACATCATGGGACTTAGGGTTGTGTCTGAGACCTTCTGATAAAGTAGTCGAGCATATATCCATCCTTCTTCATGTATGACCCTGAGGATGTGGCCTGACATTTCTGTGCTTCTGTCTGAAAAGTTGTAGATTGGAGATGGTGGTGACAACTTCCTACGTAAACTACCTAGTAGGAGTCAGCACTGGTGGATATTCTCTTCACTAATATTAGTGCCATTATCCTCTCTGGGAACCTGAGAGGATTTCTGTGAACCCTGTCCTCTGAGTGCACAAGGAACAGACTGTACTGCACTGACAGATCATGCCTGTGATAAGAGACAGGTCAATGATGCTCAAGTCCTTGTCTTCACACCTATATTGACTAGTTCAGATTCATCTTTTTCTGAAAGGCCTTCTACTCTATTAATTGCATGAATAAACACTCAAGTGTGAGGTATGATGACCTGAGTATTCAACATTTTGTGAATTAAATAGTAAATAGTGTACTCCATGGATGTAACAGAAGAGTCATCAGAAATTGGGTGATTCAGGGTAACAGGATATCTGGACATTTTGGCTAGAACCAGGAGGAGTGTGTTGACTATAGACAGGAAGAAATGGACTCAACACATCTTACCATGTGAGTTCCTTACTAATCAGGTCATCTCAGGGTCTTTTGTTTGAACAGATGTCAGCATCAGATATAGCATCCCTATGACATTTATATCTTAATGCACCCTCATTTTATTGATAGAGCCTTGGTGAAGGCGGATGTTAGGGGCATGTCAAGGGCACTAGGAAATAGCTAGTGTAGACAAGATGTTAATCCAGGCACTCTGGCCAGAGTTGTGTTCCTCGTGGGACAGACATTGGACATTCATGATCAGGCATATGACAGTTTTGCCACCTAAACTGTGCATTTCATTTTCATTCACATTCTTTCTAACATTTGGAGATAGCCTTTTACAATTTTAGCTCTATAGTAGTAAGTAGCAATATCTCTTGTTGGTTTAAATATTATTTTTGGAATGACTAATAGTTTGTATGCAGGGGCGGTTGAGTCCAACTTTACTGATATCCATTTTCATGTCCATTTTCCCTGGAATCAATTGTTGAAAAGAACTATTTCTTCCCCCATTGAATATTCTCGTTGTCTTTGATGAAAATCAGTTGATCTCAATAATTTATTTCTGAACTGTCGACTTTTTTATTGCTCTATGTCTGGTCTTATTCTATTGTTATCCAATCGTGACTACTGTCTATCAGAGCAAGTTTTAATATCAGGAAATATGAGTCCTAGCCAAACAAATGATAGACCCTGTATGTTTTCTTCATATTATTTATTTTGTCTCATTAATGTAAGCTTCATCAGCTCAAACTGTGAGAAACAAGCTCAAACTCATCCAATTATTTTAAACATAACCTGAATAAACAGATGTTTAGACCTTTGAACCTGCCCCCCTCTGCATGTCCTATGACACCACACCTGGTCTCTGCTACTCGTGGATAAAAAAAACACTCAAAAGACCCCAACTGTTGCTCTTCAGACAACTGTGACTCAGTCTCTCCACCCATATTCTGGGCAATTTCACTTGGGGAATTAAATTCCTTCTTCTCAGTCCGCCTCTCCTGAAATCCCTGCAAGTCGCCACAGACCTTCAATGTTGTTGTTTCAAGACCCTCATGTCTAGTGAGATATTTTTATTTCTGTATTAATTTGAGAGTAAACATAGTCATTTCTGAAGAAGATGGAATTGTAAAGAAGGTTGAACTGAATCTGTAGATAAATTTGGGGAATAATATCATCTTCACCATATTATCTACTAATTTAACAAACATACAATATATTTTAATTTATTTAGGCTTTAAAAGTCTTTTAGCAATGATTATAGGTTGCAATACACTGTCTTGCAGGTATTTTGTAAAATTGAACTCTAAGACGATTATTAATACTAAAATTACTATTTTTATTGTATTTGAATGAATATATTTTATTTTCATGTTATTTTTACTGCATTGTACAGAAAATGTAATTAAATTATATATGTTTACGTTGTATTCTGCAGCAGTAGTCTTTAATAAGTATTGAGTTTAGATATAATATTCACAAATTCATTTATCTTTCTAAAGATTTTTTCTAGGTCATTCGAATTTCCATAGATGTTTTGTAAAGAACTACTTCATCTATTACTACAAAGAATTCTGCTGTAATTTGTTTAGACTTGTGTTGAATAAATAGATAACTAGTAGATAACATACATCAAGATGATATTGAGATTTCTGATTAATGATGATATTGTTTATTGGCATTTATATTTGAATTTCTTTTTTTATTCCACATTTTTTATTTTTATTTTTTTAATCAGTATTTTTTATTATGATGTTGTGGGGTACAGTTAAGGATTAGGTATACAAATACGTTTCATTCAGGCACCCTGTTGATAAGACGTGTTACCCCGTCCCCAGACAGATATTTGCTATCGATAATCCCGTCTCCCTCTCCCCCCATAGTTTCCCACTACTGTCGGTCATTTTCTCATAGTATTACATTGGATGTTCAAGGTCCATTATATGAGTGAGAACATGTGATACTTGGATCTTTGTTTCTGTAAGAGGTCACTCAGTATTATAGACTCTAGTTCCATCCAGGTTGCTGTGAAATTCATGATTTTGTTCTTTTTTATGGCTGCATAGTATTCCATCGTGTATATGTACCACATTTTAAAAATTCAGTCCTCTTATGACAGGCAGCATGGTTGCTTTCAGGTTCTTGCTATTGTGAACAATGCTGTGATAAACATACGTGTGCAGGTATCTCTTTTATAGAGTGATTTGAGTTCTTCAGGATATATTCCCAGTAGGGGGATTGAGGGGTCATATGGGAGGTCAATATTTAGAGCTTTTAGGAATCGCCACACTGCTTTCCACAGAGGTTGCACTAGTTTACACTCCCACCAGCAGTGTACAAGTGTTCTCATTTTGCCACACCCTCTCCAGCAGTTGTTATTTTTTGAGTTGTTGATAATTGCCATTATGACTGGAGTTAGGTGGTATCTCAGTGTGGTTTTGATTTGCATCTCCCTGATGATTAGGGAGGTTGAACATTTCTTCATGTGTTTGTGGGTGCTCGGATGCCTTCCTTTGTGAATTGTCTGTTCGTATCTTTTGCCCATTTTATAATAGGGTTGTTTGTTTTTTTTCTTTTCAGCACGTTTGAGTTCCTTGTAGATCCAAGATGTTAAGGCTTTGTGAGACCTGGTGTTGGTAAATACTTTTTCCCAGTCTGTAGGCTGTTTCCCTGCTCTCTTGATGGTTTCTTTGGCTTTGCAGAAGCTTGTCAGTTTAATGAGGTCCCACTTGTCTATCTTCTCTCTTATGACCTGTGGGTTTCAGGTCTTGTTCAGGAATTGGATGCCAGTTCCTATTTCCATGAGGGTATGTCCTTCATTTTTAAGGTTCTTATGGTTTGAAGTTTTACATTTAGGTCTCTAATTCATTTGGAGTCAACCTTTGTGCATGGGGATAGATAGGGGTCCTGTTTCAATCTTCTGCATGTGGTCAGCTAGTTTTCCCAGCACCATTTACTAAATAGGTTCTCATCTCCCTGGTGGTAGGTGGTGGAGGCTTTGTCGAAGGTGAGTTGGTTGAGAAATTGAGGTTTTGCTTCTGGAATCTCAATTCTATTCCATTGATCTATATGCCTGTTCCTATACCAATACCAAGCTGTTTTGATGAATGTAGCTTTATAGTAAAGTTTGAAGTCTGGTAATGTGATACCACCTGCTTTGTTTGTTTTGCTGAGGATAGTTCTGACTATTCTTGGAAGTTTGTTTCCATATGAATTCCTGTGTTTTTTCTAGGTCTGAGAAGAATGTCGCTGGTAATTTGATGGGTATTGCATTGAATTTGTAGATTGCCTTCGGTAAGATGGACATCTTCAATCCATGAGCATGGGATATTTTTCCACTTGTTTGTGTGATCTTTGATTTCTTTGAGCAGTGTTTTGTAGTTTTCATTGTAAAGTTCTTTCATGTCTCTGGTTAGGAAGATGCCAAGGCATTTCATTTTTTTTGTGGTTATTGTGAATGGGATTGTGTTTTTTATTTGGGTTTCTGTTTCTTTATTATTGGTGTAAAGAAATGCGGTTGTCTTTTGCACATTTATTTTGTATCCTGAGACTTTGCCAAAGGCCTTTATCAGTGTAAGGAGGTTTTTGACAGATTCTCTTGAGTTTTCAAGGTAAACAATCATATCGTCTGCAAAGAGAGATAACTTGGCTTCCTATTTTCGTATTTGATAACCCCAGATTGCCTTCTCTTCTCTGATAGCTTGAGCCAGGACTTCCAATACTATGTTGAACAGGAGGGGTGAGAGTGGGCATCCTTGTCTAGTTCCAGTTTTCAGGAAAAATGGTTCCAATTTTTGTGTGTTTAGGAGTATACTGGTGGTGAGTTTCTCGTGGATGGCTTTTACTATTTTGAGGTATGTTCCCCGTATGCCTAGATGTTCGAGTGTTTTTATCAAGAAGGGGTGCTGGATTTTATCAAAAGTTTTTCTGCATCTAATGATATAATCATGTGATTTTTGTCTTGACATCTGTTGATGTATTTAATTACATTTATGGTTTTACAGATGTTGAACCAGACTTGCGTCCCAGGAATGAAGCCTACTTGGTCATGATGGATGATTTTTTAGATGTATTGTTGAATCCGGTTTGCTGGGATCTTGTTGAGAATTTTAGCATCTATGTTCATCAAAGGTATTGGCCTGTAGTTCTCTTTCTTTGTTGGATCTTTACCTGGCTTGGGTATCAATGTGATGTTGGCTTCGTAAAATGATTTGGGGAGAATTCCATCGTTTTCAATTACCTGGAATACCTTCAGTAGGATTGGTGTTAGCTCCTCCTTAAATGTCTTGTAGAATTCTGTTGGAAAGCCATCTGGACCAGGGCTTTTTTTTTGTAGGTAGTTTTCTTACTTAGTCGATTTCCTTGATTGTCATTGGTCTATTTAGGGTCTCAATTTCCTCTTGTTCCAACCTAGATAGGTGTGTGATGTCAGAAAGTCCTCCATTTCCTTAAGGTTTTCAAGTTTGTTTCCATACAAGTGTACGTAGTAGTCTCTAATGATCTTTGTATTTCTTCAGGGTCAGATGTGACTTCATCTTTTGTGTTCCTGATTGTGCTTATTTGGGTTTTTTGTCATTTTTTCTTGGTCAGTCTAGCTAGGGGACCATCGATCTTGTTTATCCTTTTGAAGAACCAGCTTTTTGTTTCATTGATTTTTTGTATTATCTTTTTGTCTTCTATGTCCCGGATTTGGGCTTTTATTTTGATGATCTGGATTCTTCTGCTGAAATTAGGGTTTTGGAAGTCTTGCCTTTCCAGCTTCCTTACGTGGCTTGTTAGGCTGTTAATTTGTGTTCCTTCCATTTTCTTCATGTGTGTTTGTAGGGATATAAATTCCCCTCTCACCACAGCTTTTAAGGTTTCCCAGAGATTTTGGTAGGATGTTTCTTCATTCTCATTTGTTTCCAGGTATCTTTTGATCTCTGTTTTGATTTCATCATTGACTCAGGAGTTGTTTAGCATCAAGCTGTTTAGTGTCCATGTCTTTGTAGGTTTTGGTGGGACACCTTGTTGGTGTCAATTTTTATTTTTATTCCACTGTGGTCCGAGAAGGTGCATGGTATAATTTCGGTCCTTTTAAATTTGCTTATGCTTGATTTATGGCCAATTATGAGGTCAATCTTAGAATATGTTCCATGTGGTGATGAGTACAATGTGTATTCTATGGTCTTTGGATGGAGTGTTCTGTAGGTATCAGTTAAGTCCATTTGGTCCAGAGTCACTTTAAGGTTCCAGATCTCCTTGCTAATTTTTTTGTCCTGATGATCTATCTAGGGTTGTGAGTGGAGTATTAAGGTCCCCAGTTATGATGGTGTAAGAGTCAATATCTTTCTTTAGTTCTCCTAAAAGTTGCTTTATGAAAGTTGGTGTACCTATGTTGGGTGCATATATGTTTAGGATAGATATTTCTTGTTGATGGAGTGAACCATTTATCATTATGTAGTGGCCCTCTGTATCTTTTTAAATTTTTGATAGCTTAAGTGGCATTTTGTCTGAAATTAGGATCGTGACTCCTCCTTTCTTTTTGTTCCATTCACCTGAATCTTTGTTTCCCATCCTCTTGCTTTGAGTATGTGTATGTCCTTTCTAGTGAGATGGGTCTCTTGAAGGCAGTATATTGTTGCCTGGCGATATTTTATCCATGTTACCATTCTATGTCTTTTCAGTGATGTGTTTAGTCCATTCACATTCAGGCTTATCATTGAAATGTGAGAGTTCGTCCCTGTCATAGAGTTCTTATAGAGTTGTTCTTCCACTTGTTTTTTTTTTTTTTTTTGTCTTTCTATTGATTTTGGGGTTGGTTCATGTATATTTTATTCTTTTCTCTGTACTATTGTGAAGAACGTTGTTATTTTTTCCTTTTCTTCTGTGTTTGGTTCTTTCTTAAGTGTTTCATGTAGAGCTGGTTTGGTGGCATCATAAATTCTTAGGGATTGGATATCTGGGAAAGATTTTAATTCTCCCTCGCTGGTGAAACTTAGCTTGGCCAGGTAGGTTATTCTTGGTTGAAATTGTTTATCTTTTAGGAATTTGAAGATAGGGCTCCAAGCTCTCCTCGCCTGTGGAGTTTCTGTAGATAAATCTGTGGCTATTCTGATTGGTCTTCCATGGTAGGTGATCTGGCCTTTTTCTCTTGCTGCCTTTCGGATTTTTTATTTTATACCTACTTTGTTTAGGCGAATTATTATGTGTCTAGGAGTTGGTCTTCTCATTTGTTGTCTTGTAGGGGTTCTCTGAATCTCTTGTGTTTGAATTTTTGCATCACTGATTAGATAAGGGAAGTTTTCTTGAATGATCTCATGGAAAGTTTGTTCCAGTGTGGTCTCTGTCTCTCTTTCTGCCTCAGGAAGGCCTATTGCTCTTAGGTTTGGTCTCTTGAAGTAATTGCTCATCTCTTGAAGGTTTTGTTCTCTCCTTTTGAGCTTATTTTCTGTGTTTTGAAGAGTTTGGGTTAGTTCTATATTTTGATCTTCAAGCTCTGAGATTCTTTCTTCTGCTTGGGTAATTCTGCTTTCCATACATATCAGTTTGTTATTTATTTCATTCACAGTATTCTTTATTACTGTTATCTCAGATATCAGCTCCTTCCTAGTATCTTCTTGTGTCTCCTCAATTCTTTTTAATCTCTCCATTAATGTCTTGATATCTAGGTTTGTAGTTTGAGACCCTTCATTCTTGGGGCTCTTCATTGTTTGCATTCCGAATCAGTTTTCTCAGTGTATGCACTCCCAGGAGTCTGGGAGAGACCCATACTCTTCTTTTGGTTTTTCTTCATTTGTGTATATTTTTCTCTCTCTTCCCCTTTCCCTCCCCTTCTTTAATTCTGTTTTTGAGGGAAAGTGGGGTTGCTTTTATTTCTCTACTGCAATATCCTGTTCTTCCTTATGAGGTTTTCTGGCTTTGTTCACTTTTGAGGTTGGAGTGTAGGCTGTAATCTGTACTTTTTGCAGTTTTGAGGTTTAATTGAGAGGGAAGATGTGGTTCAGAATGTATATGCTGATTCTAGCATCCACGAACAGGTGTATGAGCACACTGGAACCTATTTCCCTCTGCCTTACAATATGTCCATTCAGCAGTATGTTGTCTTGGTTCCTAGATTAAGAAGGGGAGTATAAAGGGAAAATTATGGAGGAAGCGGGGGTCAATAGGAAGTTAGAAAGAGAGAAGAGTGAGAGGGAAAACAGACATACATACCAACTATCAGGTGAGAAAGAGACACAAGGCCGGAAAGAAGTGAAAAAAGACATGTAAGAAATATTTCCTTGTCGGGGATGCCCAACCCCGACTTATAAGGGCAGGGTTAGGACCGCAATGGTGGATCAAGATGGAGAGAATAGACCACTCAAAGGCAGTTCTTCTGGGAACAGTCTGATCAGGACTGAAGCCAAATTTTATTTGGACTCCTTCCAACTTATATACCCTTTTCTATACCCTCCATTGGTGTGATAATCACTTGTTGGGGACGTATAAATTCTTATGCAAATTACACATCACAAGACCATCACGAGATTTGCAAGTTCCAAGCAAACAATTACAATTCCATGATACATGACGTGTTTCACAAAACTTACATTAAATTTACAGGTATACAATTTTAATACAGATTGTTCAAAGTGTTTTTCATAATGTTGAATAAATCATTCACATTATACTCTTTGTTCCAGACCCTGATTAATACAAAAACTTTTCTAAGTTAAATCCAAGTTTACTGACTCCTAATATTTTTAACAATTAATATTATCAACTTAACACTATACTATAATCTATAAGTTTACTTAAATGACTCAGTTATTCTATTAATCTATTATGGTTCAATGTAGTGTCCTGTAATTCTATAATGATTAAAACTTATTCTTAAATTATAAAACCTTACCATGACTTAAATGAATTTCCTATGTTTAAACTTTAATTTTTGTAATGATTGACCTTTAATACTATGCTATATCCTATTAAGCTAATACTTTATCATTAATTCTTTTATAAATCGTATAGTAACTATTATATTTGAATAATGTAGCCAAAGGAAACAAAACAGCAAGCATAAGTTTACTCAAATATACTCTAAAATGTAACTATAAGTGTATATGTAGTAACTATAAGTGTATATGTATATATTTTATCCTAACAAGTCTACTCTAGAAATCAACTAGCAGCCGTCACACTCTTGAATAAGGAAATGCATGGCCACATGGCCTCAGGCTGAGGCAAACATGGCCGCCATGTTAATGGCTTTGGGCTGAAGTAAACAGAGGCAAACAAAGTTTCAGTATGAAACAAAGACAAGGAAATGCATGGCCATCATGTTAATGGCTTTGGGCTGAAGCAGATAGTTTTGGCTATATAACAGAACAAAAGCAAGGAAATGCATAGCCTGTAATGAGACAAAAAGCTAGCTAGGGGCAGGGCAATAAGACTATGATGGTAATTTAGTCTCTAATCTTAGCTCTAGGGGAAACTGCTTTCGGGAAATAAGAGCTGACTCACCAGTCTACCAGAAAATAGAAGTTTGAAAAATATCTAGAAAGAAATACAACTTAGAATCATATAAGATAATTCTGCTGAGCAGCTTTCCATCAGGCTTTACTGCCATTTATGCACACTGGTCACTAATCACACGCCAATATTATAGGTATAACTGATATCCTATGTCAGAGGCGATCTTCCAGATGAGCCTTTACAGGCCTCAGCCATGTAGCTATAGATGTTGGCTCCCAACATTTCCTAAAGAATGCTGATTGCTACACAGAGACAGACCAATACAATCAAGAAACAGTGTAAGTCAGAAGGGAAACAACACGTGATCAAAACAAACAGTCAAAATGATAAAATCATAAGTCTTTTTTATAGAATGATTTGAGTTTCTCAGGGTATATTCCCAGTAGGGGGATTGTGGGGTCACATGGAAGGTCGATTTTTAGAGCTTTTTGGAATTGCCACACGGATTTCCACAGAGGCTGCACTAGTTTACACTCCCACCAACAGTGTAGAAGTGTTCCCTTTTCACCACATCCTCTCCAGCAACTGTTATTTTTTGATTTATTGATAATGGACATTCTGACTGGAGTTAGGTAGTATCTCAGTGTAGTTTTAATTTGCATCTCCTTGATGATTAGTGAGGTTGAAAATTTCTTGATGTGTCTGTTGGTTGCTTGGATGTCTTCTTTTGAGAATTGTCTGTTCATATCTTTTGCCCACTTTTTAAAGGGGTTGTTTGTTTTTTTATTTCCAGCACATTTGAGTTCGTTGTAGATCCAAGATGTTAGGCCTTTGTCAGACATGGAGTTGGCAAATACTGTTTCCCAGTCTGTAGGCTGTCTCCTTGCTTTCTTGATGGTTTCTTTGATTTTGCAGAAGCTTGTCAGTTTAATGAGGTCCCACTAGTCTATCTTATCTCCATGGCCCATGCGTTTTGGGATTTGTTCACGAATTGGATGCCAGTTCTAAATTCCATAAGGGTGTGTCCTGAATTTTCTAAGGTTCTTATGGTTTGAGGTTTTACATTTAGGTCTCTGATCCATTTAGAGTTAATTTTAGTGTATGGGCATAGATTGGGGTCTTGTCTGAGTCTTCTGCATATGGTAAACAAGTTTTCCCAGCACCATTTACTGAATAGGTTCTCCTCTCTCCAGTGGTAGGTGGTGGAGGCTTTGTCAAAGATGAGTTGGTTGAGAAATTGAGGTTTTGCTTCTGGAATCTTAATTCTGTTCCATTGGTCTATATGCCTTTTCCTGTACCAATACCAAGCTGTTTTGATTATTGTAACTTTATAGTTAAATTTGAAGTCTGGTGATATGATACCTCCTGCTTGTGTTTTTTGCTAAGGATTTTTCTGGCTATTCTTGGTCATTTGTGTTTCCATATGAATTTCTGTATTGTTTTTTCTAGCTGTGAGAAGAATGTTGCTGGTAATTTGATGGGTATTGCATAAAATCTGTAGATTGCCTTAGGGAAGATGGGCATCTTCAAAATGTTGATTCTTCCAATCCACGAGCATGGGATATTTTTCCACTTGTTTGTGTCATCTTTGATTTCTTTGAACAGTGTTTTGTAGTTTTCATTGTAAAGGTCTTTCACATATCTGGTTAGGAAGATGCCAAGGTATTTCATTTTTTTGGTGTGGCTATTGTGAATGGAATAGTGCTTTTTATTAGGGTTTCTGTTTGTTTATTATTGGTGTAAAGAAATGCGATTGTCTTTTGCACATTTATTTTATACCCTGAGACTTTTCCAAAGTCTTTTATCAGTACAAGGAGGTTTTTGACAGATTCTCTTAGATTATCAAGGTACACAATCATTTCATCTGCAAAGAGAGATAACTTGACTTCCTCTTTTCCTATTTCGATACCCCTGATTACCTTCTATTCTCTGATTGTTCTAGCCAGGACTTCCAATACTATATTGAACAGGAGGGGTGAGAGTGGGCATCCTTGTCTTGTTCCAGTTTTCAAGGGAAATGTTTCCAATTTTTGTGTGTTTAGGAGTATGCTGGCTTTGGGTTTCTTGTAGATGGTTTTTACTATTTTGTGGTATGTTCCACATATACCTAGAAGTTCGAGGGTTTTTTTTTAAATCAGGAATGGGTGTTGGATTTTATCAAAAGCTTTTTCTGCATCTAATGACATAATCATGTGGGGTTTTTTTTACATCTGCTGATATATTTTGTTACATTTATGGTTTTACGAATGTTGAACCAGACTTGCATCCCAGGAACGAAGCCTACTTGGTCATGATGGATGATTTTTGAGATGTGTTGTTGAATCTGGTTTGCTAGAATCTTGTTGAGAATTTTAACATGTATGTTCATCAAAGATATTGGCCTGTAGATCTCTTTCTTTGTTGGGTCTTTACCTGGCTTGGGTATCAATGTGATGTTAGCTTCAAAAAATGATTTGGGGAGAGTTTCATCTTTCTCAATCACCTAGAATACTTTCAGCAGGATTAGTATCAGCTCCTCCTTAAATGTCTTGTAGAATTCTGTTGGAAAGTCATCTGGTCCATGGCTTTTTTTTGCAGATAGTTTTCTTATTACATAGTCAACTTCCTTGATTGCTATTCATCTATTTAGGTTCTCGATGTCTTCTTGTTTCAACTTAGGCAGGTTGTGTGATGTCCGAAAGTCTTCCATTTCCTTAAGGTTTTCAAGTTTGTTTCCATACAAGTGTACATAGTAGTCTCTAATGATCTTTTGTATTTCTTCATGCTTAGATGTGATTTCATCTTTTGTGTTTCTGATTGTATTTATATGGGCTTTTTCTCTCTTTTTCTTTGTCAGTCTAGCTAGAGGACCATCAATCTTGTTTATCCTTTCAAAGAACCAGTTGTTTGTTTCATTGATTTTTTTGTATTATCTTTTTGTCTTTTTTTATACAACATTTTTTATTTTGATATTGTGGGGTACAGTTTAGGGTTAGGTATATAAATATGCTTCGTTCAGGTGCCTTGTTGATAAGGGGTGTCTCCCCATTCCCAGACAGATATTGACTACCGTTAATTCCACCTCCCTTCCCCCCCCCATCGTTTCCCACCACTGTCAGTCTGTTTTTTTTTTTTATAGTGTTACTGTGGATGTTCAAGGTCCACCATATGAGTGAGAACATGTGATACTCAGATCTATTCAATGGTGCATATAGTTCATTCACATTTATGCTACTCATTGAAATGTGAGAGTTGATCCCTGTCATAATGTTCTTACAGAGTTTTTATTGTTGTTCCTGTTTGTTTGTTGTCTTTCTTTTGGTTTGGGGATTTGTTCATGTGTGCTTTTAATCTTTTGCCAGTACTCTTGTGAAGAACATTGTTGTTCTTTTTTTCCTTTTCTTCTGTGTTCAATACTTTCTTAAGTGCTTCTTGTAGAGGTAGTGTGGTGGCAGCGCAGGTTCTTAGGGATTGAATATCTGGGAAAGATTTCAATTCTCCCTCATTGATGAAGCTTAGCCTTACCGGGTAGGTTATTCTTGGTTATAATTGTTTATCCTTTAGATCTTTGAAGATTGGCTTCCAAGCTCTCTTAGCCTGAAGTGTTTCTGTAGATAAATTTGCTGTTATTCGGAATAGGTACCCCAACCTTTATCTCTTGTTTTCTTTAGGATTTTTTCTTTTCTATCTACTTTGTTTAGGTGAATTATGTGTCTGGGAGTTGGTCTTCTCATTTGTTGTCTTGCAGGGGTTCTCTGTATCTCTTGTGTTTGAATTTTTGCATCACTAATTAGATAAGGGAAGTTTTATTGAATGATTTCATGAAATATTTGTTCCAGTGTGTCCTCTGACTCTCTCTCTCTCTCTCTCTCTCTCTCTCTCTCTCTCTGCCTCAGGAAGGCCAATTACTCTTAGGTTTGGTCTCTTGAAGTATCTTTATTTCTTGAAGGTTTTTTTCTGTCTTTTTAAGCTTCTCTTCTATGTTTTTTACAATTTGGGTTAGTTCTGTATTTTGTTCTTCAAGCTCTGAGATTCTTTGTTCTGCTTGGCTCATTCTGCTTGCAGGGGTTTCACGGTCCAAAGTCGTGGTTTGCCTCAGGCATAGGTGGAGCGATGGCCACAGTAGAAGCATCTGCAGCTATGGCCCAGACCACCATGATGTTTGAGTGGTGACATCAGCTGAACTCCCTGTATAAAGCAGGCTGCCAAAGATGGGAGTTTCAGCCCATGGGAAAGAGCTAGAGTCTTTATTAGTTTGTTATTTATTTCCATCACAGTATTCTTTACTGCTCTTATTTCTGCCATCAGCTCCTTCCTATTTTCCTCTTTTCTCTACTTAATTTTTAAAATATTCTTTAATAATGTCTCGATGTCCGGGTTTGTTGCATGTGACCAGTCATTCTGGGGGCTTTTTATTGTTTGTGTTCCAAAGTCTGTTTTCTCAGTGTCTGGCCTCCCAGCAGTCTGTGTGAGACCTATATCCTTCTTTTGATATTTCTTCATTTGTGCAGATTTCCCCCCCTACTTTTTCCTTCTCTCCACTTCCCTGTCTTCTTTAATTCTGTTATTTAGGGTTTGAGGGGTTGCTTTTACTTCTCTTTGTTCAATCTCCTATTCTTTCTTATGTATTTCCTATTGCTTTTTCAATTCTGGCATTGGACTGTCTGTTGGGGGCTGTCCTTTTTGCAGTTTTGGGATTTAATTAATGGGGGAGCTGTGATTCAAAATCTGTCTGCAGATCCAGGTATCTGTCGACAGGTGTGTGGATAATCTATAATCCACTGCCCACTAACTTGGAATCTGTTCATGCAGTGGGGTTGTAAGTTTACTCCCTGAAAGCAATTTGAGGTTAACAGAGAAAAGAGAATAGAGCAGGCAATGGGGGTAGAGGGGGGTGGAGAGAGAGAGGAATAAGAGGGAAAACAGATGAGCATACTGACTTGTGAAAAAAGACACTGAGAATAAAACAAAAAAGTAAAACACTAACCACGACTACAAACTAACCAACAACCATTCGAAAAAACTAAAACATGCAATGATGTTAACATACAAGCTAACTAACCTCCTTGTTGGTGTGCCTCTCTTCTGTACAAAGATAGGTTTTACAAAGAAATAATAAAATAAAAAAAGAAAAGGAATATATTAAAGTCAGTAAACTAACAGAATCAACCAAGCCCACTCAGACTTTTCCTTTAAATCCAATGTCCTTTCAGTTCTGATTTCTAGCTGTTTTTGCAGGCTGGTAGATTTTCTCACAGTTAGGGTCAGTTGCGTCTGGCCTGCTGTGAAGGGCAGTTCAGATCTGGGCTCCCTGCCCAGTCTATTACTCAGATCTGGCCTTGTCTATTTATCAAGGGGGAAAAGCTTCTGTCATTCCCCCTTTGATGTTGTTACCTTAGATCCCCAGCAGGTGGTGCGATCTCATCACTGCAGTTGATCTTTATCTGCAGCTGCTGAAGCCTGCAAGTTGGTGGTGAGGGAGTGGGCAACAGTAGCCAGTAGCCTCAGCTGCAGCCGCCTCCTGGTACATGAAGGAGCTCCAGGAGCCTGGCTCCAGGCGAGGGGGCATTTCGTGGCAATGGCAGTGACCGTGGCAGCCCTGGTGGCAGCCTTCTTAGTAGATCGTGCTTGCAGGGGCTTCACGGTCTGAAGTTGTGGTTCGCCTCAGTCATAGGTGGGGTGATGGCCACAGTGGAAGCATCCGCGGCTGTGGCCCAGACCACCATGATGTTTGAGTGGTGATGGCAGCTGAACTCCCTGTGTAGAGCAGGCTGCCGAAGGTGGGAGTTGCACCCCATGGGAGAGAGCTAGTCTTTATGTGTATTCTTTTTCATGGAGGGTCTCACAGACCATGCTGCCCTAACGCCATCTCACCAGAAAGAATATTTTTTGAATTTATAAAGAAATATTTTATAGTTTTCAGTTGTCAATGTCCTACACTCAAACAACATCATTTTTGTAGGTGAACATGTTGGTTTATTATTTTTTTTTTACAATGGAGACCACTTGCCATGGAGTAATGTGAATTGTCTTTGTAAGAGGGTGTAGGAAAGGACTTAGAGAATCTGAACTTATATTAAGTTTTCCAAAAGATAATTCAGGAAAGAGACTATGTCAGTTAATGTTGTTCAGAAAGTACCAATGGGAGAAAGAAAGATAGATAGAGAGATGGATAAGACAGATGGATTATAGGGTACATAGATGATAGATACATGAAAGATGAGTAGATAGATGAATAAATAGACAGTAGGTAAGAGGGAATTTGTTATAATAATTTGCAAATGTGATGGTGGAGGCTGAGATATCCCAAGATAGACTGTCTGCAAAGAGTAGGAACATAGAATTCAGTAGCATGGCTCAGACCCAGTAAAAAAGACTCAAGACCCAGGGGAGCTCATTTTGTAACTCTCAATCTGAAGCAGATGGCCAGAAAACCCAGGGCAACAGTGGTACAAGTGCTGTAGTCCAAAGACCACAGAAACAGGAGTTCTGTCCTATATCAACAAGTAAATTGCTTTCATTTCTTACATCTTCAGTCATTATTT
>JAPVLO010001947.1:0-48485 GCA_027257055.1 Cephalopachus bancanus
TGGTAAATCTGTCAGTTCCAGGTATTTTTCATGATCTGTCAGCCACATCATCCATTCCTGCTCTGTGCAGAAATTCTGTCAGTCTCTGGTTTTATGTGTTTTATCTATCTATCTTCTTCTTTCATACATACTCCAATACCCTGAACGTTCTGCCCTCATCCTTCCTCTCACCATAATTTGAAGGTTTTAAAAAAATAAAGTCGTTCTTTGCCAAAGAAAAGTTGGGGATTAGTATGTTAAACAGTATTATTATCTTTTAAATTGGGAATAAATGTAAGCACAAAGAGTAAAATAAAGATCACTTATCCCACAATCCAGAGAAAACAATCCTTAACCTATTATTTTCTAAAAGTTCTCCATTCTTTAGTTAGACACAAAACCTACTAATAACTGCTTATGTGATAAACTACATTTGGTTTTTAGGGTCTTCACTTGTTCTGTCTCCTGCTTATATTGGTGATAACTCGAAGGTCTCAGGATCTAAATGCATTGTTGAGGTTCAGACTCATAGAAGAGCAAGTAGACATATCCTGTATGTCTGCTAAAAGGAGCCTTTTCATTTTGTCATTGTTCTACAACATGGTATTTGATTTTTGATTGATGATGTGACTTTCAAAAAGGCTTATTTCAGAAATAAATAAGAAACAGGCCTGGTCAATTTAGGATTCTTACAAGGATACAGCAGGTGCCTAACTGTTCAGCAGACTGCAGGATATCCTACTGAGGACTAGTGCTGCTGTGCGCCAGAAAAGAGATTTGCTGGCCAGAAACAAAGTGTAGTGTTTTCCTTGTCAGCTCTGGGATCAGGGAGCTTATCTTTAATCCTGTATTGCAGTTAACCAAAGGATAGCACATGTAGCAGATGCATCCCTACATTTGGTACTTATGAAGAAATTCAACTAGATTTTTTTAAATGTTAGCAATGCCCTCATCTCCCTTTTAAGATATTGATAGTGAAGCCCAAGTAAGGTAGTATGTATAAATTAAATATTTTATTGCCAAATAGTTTCCAGTCTCAAAGCAAGCATTGCCATAGCCACGTCTGAATAAACAAAGGAGAATGTCTGCCTTAAAGCAGGTGGCATGTGGCTTTTTCTCAGTTCTAGGGATCATGGTAAATATTGGAATTAAGACAGTAGTTATTGCAATGAATCAAAGAGAAGATAAAAGCCGGAGATGAGTGCCAATGAGACAGATAGAAAAGCAGCAAAGTCTGGGACTAGCCCCCAGAGAGAGTATAGCCAGTTCTCTATTTATGAGGTTACTTATCTTGCTTGTCAATTATCTAGGTTCTTTGTACATACTTATTCCTTTCTTTTTTTTGCCATTTTCTCATCCCTTGACTCCCTACTAGATATTGACAGGGACTTTGAATCCTGGCAGAGAGTACTAAATTCTCATCAATCAATTTTACTTTTGGTAAAATTAGTTCTGGTAAATACTAGTTCTGGTAAAAAGATTGATGGAAACATAGTTGAAATATTACTTTATTTTACATTCTGTGTTCTTTAATTACCAATAATATCCCCTTTATTTTTCTGTGGATAATTAAGACGTGGCTGAACATAGTTGAATAGCACAGGCATGAGGTAAGGTTTGTAGCAGATAATTTTATTATTTATAATAATACCCTGAAACTTGGTATTTGAGCACCAAATGTATTTGTCATTTGTATTTTAGTAATTAATATATTTCTTATTTCATAAGAAAACTAAATAATTGGCATCATTTCTAAAAATAAGTAAATTACAATGCAAGCATCATAAAGTCATGTGAAGCCTGGAACTATGACTCACACCTGTAATTGCAGCACTTTGGGGGTCCAAGGAGGAAGGATCACTTGAGCCCAGAAGTTCAAGATCAGCCTGGAAAACATAGCAAGACCCATTTCTACAAAAAATTTTAAAAATTAACCAGGTGTGGTGGCATGCTTTCTAGTTCTAGCTACCCCAGAGGCTGAGGCAGGAGGATCACTTGCGTTTGAAGCTGCAGTGAGCTAGAAATGCCCCACTGTGCTTCAGACTGAGTGACAGAGTGAGATCTTGTCTCTTAAAAAATAAAAATAAATAACCAGTTTGGATGGATTTATGACTGATTTGTCATACTCAATGATCTATCACAAAAACAGAAAACTGAGTACCACATGTTCTCACTCATACATGGACCTTGAACAGTTATTATAATGCTATAAGAAAGGGAATGGCGGTAGTGGGAAACTGCCAGGGAGGGGGACACACCCCATCAACGAGGGTACCTGCATAATGAACATTTGTATACCTAACCCTGAATTTTACCCCACATCTTTAAAATTTAAAAAAATAAAAATAAAGCGATATGAAAAGAAAGGATTATTTAACAAATTGTTTCAGAATCATGAAATAGCAATAAGGGCCAGGCTCGGTGGCTCAACCTGTAATCCCAGCAATTTGGGAGGCCGAAGTGAGTGAATTGCCTGAGCCCCTGGGTTCAAGACCTGCCTGGGCACTTGGTGAGACCTCATGTCTACAATAAATCAAAAAACTAGTTGAGTGTGGTAGTGCACGCCTGTAGTTCCAGCTACTTGGAAGGCTGAGGCAGAAGGATCGCTGGTGCCCAGCAGGTCGAGGCTGCGGTGGCCGGGAGCAGCCATTGCACTCCAGTCTGGGCGACAAAGTGAGACTCCGACTCAAAAAAAAAAAAAAGAAAAAGAAATAGCAATATGGAAAAAATTTACATCTATCCTCACCAAAATAAGCTCCAGATGGATGTAAAAGTTAAATTTTGTAAAAACAACTATGGATAGCTTTTAGAAGATAGACCAGGCAGTAGAAGAAATCCCAAAGGAAATTAGACATTTATATAAAATATTTTGTTTAAAAATAATTTTTAAAAACTTGTAAAAATGTCATTTTTGGTATCAAATAAATATGGAAAGAACTTCTTCAAGTTTATGAGAATTATATGACCCTAATAGATAAATGGACAAAAGAGTTTTGATAATTTCTACAAAGCAGAGGTGAGTATTAAACAATTGTGGAGGAAATACTCTACATCACTGGCAATTAAACTAATGCAAACTTATAAGACTATTTTATACCTTATTAAATTAGAAAAAAATGATAATACAGCTGGCACAGGTGTGGTGAAACCAATAAATTCATACATTGCCACTGTCAGCAAAAACTAGCGAAATCCTTTGCAATAACAATTTGGAACATATGTATTCCAAGAGCTAGGAAACTTTGGGATTGAATCTGGGGAAATAATAATCAAATTTAAATTCACAAGACAAAAAGGTGGAAACACTTAAGCACCAAAGGTAGGAGGGTCCAGTAAAAACAACAATTAAAACGTATAATATAGCCGGGCTCAGTGGCTCAGCCTGTAATCCTGCGCTTTGGGAAACTGAGGGAGTGGATTACCTGAGCCCGCAGGTTCGAGACCCGCCTGGGCAACTTGGCGAGACCTCATCTCTACAATAAATCAAAAAATCAGTCAGGCGTGGTAGCGCGCCTGCAGTTCCGGCTACTCGGAAGGCTGAGGTGGAAGGATCGCCGGAGCCCAGCAGGTCGAGGCTGTAGTGGCCAGGAGTGGCCACTGCACTCCAGTCTGGGCGACGGAGTGAGACTCCAACTCAAAATTTTAAAAAAAGGTATAATAAAAACTGTACATGAAGGATACATAATTTATGAAAAAAGTACAAGAAAAGTATACACCACACACAACTTTTATATAGCTATAAACATGAACAAAAATTAGGAGGGAAAATGACAAGTGAATTTGGGATGGGATTTCAGATAATATTTTTTTTTTCTGATTTTTTTAAATTTTGTCTAATGTTTAACAATAAATAAAGATTGAGTTAATGGGGTGGGGGAAGACACCCAAACATTGATCTAATCTTAGCAGTTACTGTATTAAAAATTAGGGTAACTTGGGCTTGTATAATGTTGTTCAAAGACATACGGGGTAGACCCATGAAAAACTGGAATTTATTTATAAAAAATTATGCATTTACTCTTACATATTTAAACTTCAGTCACCCTCAAAGTCCTCTCCGTCTGATGCAGTACACCTGGTAAGACACTTTTTCCACTGCTCAAAACAGTTTTTGAGCTTATCAATTTTGATGCCTTTTAGTTCTTCTGCCTTTTTGTTTGTTTGTTTCCCCTCTTCCATCCGGAAAACATCTCCCTTTGAGGACTTTTTTCATGGGAGAAACCAAAAAAAAAACCCCAAAAGTCGTTTGGGCGAGATCGGGTGAATGGAGAGGGTGGGCATGGGGTTCATAGCGTTTTGGGTCAAAACTGCTGAACACTCAGCGCGGTGTGGGCAGGTACGTGTCATGGTAAAAGAACCAGTCACTTGTTTGCTGCGACTCGGGCGTTTCTTCCCCAAATCAGCAAATTGTGACACAACTTTCTCAAAATTTCCAGATGAAAACTCTGGTTGACTGATCCGGAGGAGCAAGTTCCGAGTGTACTACAAGGGGCCTGCCCTCCAGAAGATAATTTCATTTTGGGGGTACCCACACATATTGCCCAGTTATGTTCTTGTACCAGAGTCCAGTAAAAATACTTTATTCATCCCCCTAGAATGGTCAGAGCGACACGACACTGTTTTTAGTCCTTCACTGGACCCCTTATGAGGAAAATTTCTTACAACGTGCCATCAACAACTGTATACCGCGTGTGCCGCACGAATAACCGGCGGGAATGAGAGTGAGATTTCATGCGCCACTTAATATTTGTCACAGAAGTCCTAAAGAGACTGAAAATAGCCACAGCTGTAACTTGATGTTTGCTTGCAAATCTCACATTAGTGATTTCGTATTCATGAGCTATTTCTTATTTTAGGGAGATGTGCTTTTATAGAGCATCTATTCGATTTCAATAGAGCAGAAACCTTTAATATTGATCATATCAGGAGAATGGACGAATACCCGTGCTGTGACCACCCTCACTACGACTCTTTTCTGTGCTACATAGTTATAATTTAAAGATCAAGTTTTAGCCATTATAATGAGAAAACACGTATTACAAATCTATAGAATTTCTTTTCTCTTAAGGTAGGGAAAATTAGAGAAGTGGGAAATTGTAGCCCACTTCTAGATACAGATGAACTCTTCTTTCTGCTCTGGCTTCGTCAGTGTAGTAGATGGTGAGTTGATTTGCTTTCAAGGTCAGAATATCTTTTGAGGCTAACTCAACACTACTTTGTTCCATTTTCTGCAAGCAGTGGCCTTTTAGTGATCTGACAAGAATCTCTCATAACCTTTAAACATTGTCATCTTCCTTCTCACTCTGTGGGGCTCCAAATTCTTTGATTTTTATTTCTTAACTGTGGTAATACTGTGGTAAGAAGCGATACAAGGAGAAGGATCAATGGATTATATTTTTTTAAGTTTCATGAGATTAAAGCACATATTGATTGAATTTTTGAAGCTCTTTACTTAAAATAGCATTTTATTCATTATTAAAGTGATACAGACTTATGGTTAAAAAATAATAATGCAGAAAAGGATAAAGAAACACAATATGAGTCACAAATAATGCCATCACTTAGAAATGACCCCTGTTGAGTTTTTGTTGCAACAACAACAACAAAAATCAAACTCTAAGGAAAAGAGAAACTTGAAAACATTGCAGCTATATGAGTAAACATATCATGACTAATGACTAATAGCCTAATAGCCCTCTCAGTGGTTTCAGGAGAGGCAATGTGGTATAATGGAAAAACACTGCTCCTGGAACCCCAGTGCTGTGGTTCTAGGTCCAGTTCTGCCACTTACCAGCTATGTGATTTTGGATAATTTACTTAACCACCCTATGCCCTTGGTTTTTTCATCTTTAAACAAGTATAATAAAGCCAGACTTGTCAGGTTGTTGTAAGGATTGAACATATGCTATCTATAAAGCTTTATGCTGGTGCATGGTATATAGTAAGTACTCAGTGAAAGGTAAATATTAATATAAGTAGTATGCATAATTAGGTTCTTAGGAGAGTATCATTAAAAACTCATTCAGACTGGGTACGGTGGCTCACACCTGTAATCCCAGCACTTTGGGAGGCTGAGGCGAGAGGATTGCTTGAGCCCAGGAGTTCAAGACCAGCCTAGGCAACATAGTGCAGACCTTGTCTCTATAGAAAATAAAAACATTAGCCAGGCGCACCTGTAGTCCCAGCTACTCAGGAGGCTGAGGCAGGAGAATCACCTGAGCCCCGGCAGTCAAGGCTGTGGTGAGCTGTGATGGTGTCATTACACACCAGCCTGAGCAACAAGCAAGACCCCTGACTCAAAAAACAAACAAGGCTGGGTGCAGTGGCTCAAGCCTGTAATCCTAGCACTTGGGGAAGCTGAGGTGAGGGGACTGTCTTAGCTCACGGGTTCAAGAACAGCCTGGGCAACTCAGCGAGACCTCATCTCTACAATAAATCAAAAAATTAGCGGGGCATGGTGGCTCGCACCTGTAGCTCCTACTACTTGAAAGGCTGAGGCAGAGGGTTCGCCTGAGCCCAGCAAGTTGATGCTGGGGTGGCCGTGAGCATGGCTGGGCACAGAGTGAGACTCCAACTCAAACAAACAAACAAACAAAAACAAAACTCAATCAGCAAGAAATCAGTGAGCATTTACAGTAGAAATTCACTGAGAGCCGGGCTCGATGGCTCAGCCTATAATCCCGCGCCTTTGGGAGGTTGAGGTGAGTGGATTGCCTGAGCCCGCGGGTTCGAGACCCACCTGGGCAGGTGAGACCTCATCTCTACAAAAAATCAGCCGGGCGTGGTAGTGCATGCCTGTAAGTCTGGCTACTGGGAAGGCTGAGGCGGAAGGATCGCCGGAGCCCAGCAGGTCGAGGCTGCGGTGACCGGGAGCAGCCACTGCACTCCAGTCTGGGCGACAGAGTGAGACTCCAACTAAAAAAAAAAGAAATTCACAGAGGTCTATAACAACACCCATAATGGGTGATGGGTAGGGGTAGTGGTGTAGAGGGAGATGGGAAAATGGACTGAACATTCAGGCTTGAGGTGAGATAGGGCTGCAGGAATGTCAGGATGTGTTTTGTTTAGAATAGAATATATCGGAGATCTCTGGTCTGCTTTACTTCAGTGGTTAAAAATTGTTACAAACTAATGCATATGAATATTTGATCTATAGTCCCAAGGTGCATAGGAAAGCGATGTCTTTTGGTGGGAGACAGAGGGTGATGACGAAATCGGTACCTTCAGATGGCCTTGTAGAATGGTCCAATCCTGAGATCTCTTCAAGCTTATTTCTCACTTGTGTGCCTAGATACTTGGGAAGTGCCATTTGAAGAGATCTCAGAGCTGCAGTGGCTGGGTAGTGGAGCCCAAGGAGCTGTCTTCTTGGGCAAGTTCCGAGCGGAAGAGGTGGCCATCAAGAAAGTGAGAGAACAGAATGAGACGGATATCAAGCATTTGAGGAAGTTGAAGCACCCTAACATCATCGCATTCAAGTAGGTCAAGGCTTGTTGGATTTTTTTGGTGTTTTTTGTTTTACGACATTTTCTTTCCCCCAATATATGCAGTCAAGTTTCTGCTTTAAGAAGCATTTCAGAAACATCCTGTAGACTTAGCACTGCACTAGGTGCTATATGGGAGGGAACCAAAGAACTGTTAAATTTGAGTCTTGTCCTTAAGCAGCTCATAATCCAGTAGTTCATTTTGCCAGAGTATGTGCTGCTTGGAAGGGGGGTACACATGGGGCAGGGGAGGAAGAAGTGGATTCCTGCCAAGCAGTCAAATCTGCTGCAGCAATGTCATTTATCAGTGGGATGACAGAGGTTACTTCGTATAACCTAACCATCCTGCAATTCAGTTAAGAAAACGAAGCTAATATCTGAAGTGGTCAGTGAACAATCAGTCCCTGTGTAATAAATAACGTGTTCTTATTAGTTTCTGTTGGCATCCTTTCTTAAATATTAACTTATAATAACAGGTACCTATAGACTGTTGCTTTGGATTTTGCTAGATCCCCTTTCAAGTAATGCCACTCAACTTTCTAAATCTCATGACAGCAGAGTTATCAATATTAGTAAGCTATATTCGTTTCACAAAGTGTTTGTTCTTAAGAGTATGTGAGCATATTTTTCTAGTCTAGACCATTCTCTTCATAATATTGACCGGGATCCTTAACAGAAGGAATATAGTCAAAGGTTAAATTGTCTAAGGTACCAAACTTGGAAGTGCTGAGCTTTAAATATATGTAATTTCTTCTGCCTGAATCTCGAGTTCTCTCCCTTGCTAGCCTTTAAATGTTGTTCTAGGCTTGAACAAATAAATGGTAATTTAGAGGAGGAAAGGGAAGAACAGGAAAGGTAGCCTTTAGGTAGGATGAAAGTTTAGGCAGGGCTCAGTGGCTCAGTGAATTGCCCGAGTGAATTCACCCGAGGCGAGTGAATTGCCTGAGCCCGCGGGTTCGAGACCAGCCCAGGTAACTTGGTGAGACCTCATCTCTACAACAAATCAAAAATTACCTGAGCGTGGTAGTGCATGTCTGTAGTTCCGGCTACTGGGAAGGCTGAGGCAGAAGGATCACCTAAGCCCAGCAGGTCAACTCTGGGGTAACCATGAGTGTGCCACTGCACTCCAGCCTGGGTGACAGGATGAGATTCCAACTCAAAAAAAAAAAAAGTTTAGAAATCAGAGCTTCTTGGTGTATTTGTATGTACTTTTCATTCCTGGAGAACAGTATGACCAATGAAGCTACACCTAAGAGTGGAGAAACTTATAAATCCTCCTTCCCCAAACTAGAAGGAACTTCTCCCAACCTCAAGAGGGAGCCTTCCTTGATAAAACTCTCATTGTAAAGCTAAAAATGCCATGTGATAAGTCTTCATTGGAATCACACCCCCAAAGTAAAGAAGAGAAATCTTAGGTACAGGTTTTGTAGAATGGGTTTAAATGAGTACTGAGGTGGCATTTTGATTCTCAAACAAGACCCCTTTGGGGAAGGGAAAGATGTGTGAAAGGAAGGGACACATTCAGCTGGAATACTAAGAGACTGAGAAAAGTATTAGGAATAATTTCCCTGTGGAAGGGACATTCATAGCTGGCAGAGGACATGAGAGAGCTTTAGTTGTATAGTCATTCTGTCACTGGTTGCCCTGCTAGAGCCAGGAGGATATGTGACTAAAATGAAATGCCATAGAGACCAACTATAATCTTACCAAAGATGATAAATTTCAGAAGACAATGGAAGGATTATTTTAAAGAGGTAGACTAACAGAGAGCCCCCTTCTTTTCTTCACTGAGATGATCATCACGTCCAGTATTCTACATCTTCCCAATTGGAAGGAAGAGTCAGGAACTTCTAAACTTAGATAGCTAGGACATTGACTTTGAAACACGAAATGTTTTGTAGATTAGTATGGCATTTTGACTTTTTGAAGTGACCTAGGCTGTGTGTCCCAGATAAGAGGGCTTTCCAGCAGGGTATCCTGAGTAACTAAAGGTAGAAATGTGATAAGATGGAAGTATGAGAAGCTTTGTTTTTACTTCCTGTGTTCTGCTTTTTCCTTTTTCCTCCTAGTCTTTTTCCCACCTCACCCTTCTGGCCTCCTACCTACATATGTAGTTGTCAGCATCATTGGACATGTATTGCCATGTTAGTGCCCAACTCTTGAGGCTGGAGATACTTGAATCGTCTTTACCTCTACATGGAAAACAATAGTGAGACTGTGTCCCTGGTCCATTACACCATGCTCTTAGGCATTGTGCAGTGTTATGTTTGCAGCCATCTGTGCCATGTGTTGCTTGGCCAATGAATCCCATTCAGGACCATCTGCAAGATATGAGGGTGTAATGAGATTTTAGTACATCTCTCTAGATACTGATTTCTGAGTTTACAGTTTCTTTTGAAGTTAGTAGGAACCATGGACAGAAGAAGTATAAAATAAAGATACTAAGCCGGGCTCGGTGGCTCAGCCTGTAATCCCCGTGCCTTTGGGAGGCTGAAGTGAGTGGATTGCCCGAGCCTGCGGGTTCGAGACCCGCCTGGCAGCGAGACCTCATCTCTACATTAAATCAAAATATCAGCCGGGCATGGTAGCGCTTGCCTGTAATTCCGGCTTCTTGGAAGGCTGAGGCAGAAGGATCGCCGGAGCCCAGCAGGTCGAGGCTGCAGTGGCCGGGGGTGGCCACTGCACTCCAGTCTGGGCAACAGAGTGAGACTCCAACTCAAAAAAATAAAATAAAATAAGAATATGAAATCTCATGATAGCAGAGTTATCATAATAGCAGATTTAGTATTCTTATCTTATACTTCGCCTATATTCTTTTTTCATCCATTTAAAAAAATCTTTTAGCCGGGCTCGGTGGCTCAGCCTGTAATCTCGTGCCTTGGGATGCTGAGGTGAGTGGATTGCCTGAGCCCGCGGGTTCGAGACCTGCCTGGGCAACTTGGTGAGACCTCATCTCTACAATAAATAAAAAATTAGCTGGGCATGGTAGCGCTTGCCTGTAATTCCGGCTGCTTGGAAGGCTGAGGCGGAAGGATCACCGGAGCACAGCAGGTGGAGGCTGTGGTGGCCGGGAGCGGCCACTGCACTCCAGTCTGGGTGACTGTGAGACTCCAACTCAAAAAAAAAAAAAAAACTTTTAAGAAATTCCAACATAACTGTTCCTAATGGAATTCAGTGCCAAGGGGAAGAAAAGGAAGCGATTAGAAGTGATTATAGGGCTGTTATTTATAGCTACTAAGAAACCTTGTCATAGTACAGGGCTGATGGAATGATTGCTCCTCATTCCTCAGTCAAAAGAGATTAAACATGCATAACATGTCACTGTTAGACCCTTTCTGTATTTGTATTATAAGTTAAAACATAGTTGAATAAGATGCTGAGTACCTTCAAACAAATATTTATCTTTATATTCTTAAGCTCATTGCATTATTCCTGTCCTATTCATTATTTCTTTGTAATGATAATTAAATCATTTGTTTGTAGTTGCTGTATGCTTATGCTTCACCAAGCATTCTTAAAAGTCATATAACAGAACTTGAAAAAAATTGTATTAAAAATCAAGATGAGAATTCTGGGCTGGGCTCAGTGGCTCAGCCTGTAATCCCAGCACTTTGGGAGGCTGAGGTGAGTGGATTGCCTGAGTCCGCGGGTTCGAGACCCGCCTGGGCAACTTGGCAAGACCTCATCTCTACAATAAATCAAAAATTAGCCGGGTGTGGTAGTGCGCGCCTGTAGTTCTAGCTACTTGGAAGGCTGAGGCGGAAGGATCACCGGAGCCCAGCAGGTCGAGGCTGCGGTGACCGGGAGCAGCCACTGCACTCTAGTCTAGGTGACAGAGTGAGACTCCAAAAAAAAAAAAAAGAATTCTGGGTAGCCTAGAAAATTATAGGAGAGTAATAGAAATTGCTTTGTGGCATTTGACAGGCTCATCAAAGCAGGGAAAAATGAAGACGAATTATACTTCTTCATAACCTGCTATTGTTATAAAATCTTTGCATGATCAGTGCCTACTGCCATGACCTCTAAATTCTTTTATCACGTATTCCTAAGAGATAGAGCAGGAGTTGATATCTGGCTGAAAACTTTAACTGGATGTCTTACAGGTAGCATACTCTGTTAACTTCTCTAGAAAGTTCCAAAGGAAGGCATATATACCCATAAGAGAAGAGACACAGAACTATATATGGTCATTTTTCTTCTCTCATCCTGAAAACAAAACTGTGAAGTAGATTTACCATGACCATCTCCACTTTTATGAAATAATGATATTAGCACAAGAATCCCTAATACACTTTTCTATGCAGAAGCTAAAAAGCTGCGAGGGAGGCAGTGTAGTATAGTGAGTGATAGGTGCATGGGCTTTGAAGTTAGGCAGACTGGGTTTGAGTCCAAGCTCTGTCCCCCGTGAGTCATATGATCTAGTTATGAGTAGAACAAGCCACTTTCTCTTTCTGAGCCTTACCTGTAAAACTGAAAAAAGTACTATCTATCTTATAATGGTTTGGAGCATTGTAAATAAGACAAATAAACATGGAAACATGCCTGAAAAAGTAGATGTTCTTTCATGTCAGTATCCTGCCTCCTACTCCATGCCTCTGCATGTGTCATTGTGAAGACTTTTTTCAGCTAAGAAAGTTGCGGTGAAGTTAAGAAACATTTATCAAAGACTTGCTGTGAACCTCTAGGCCTTGTAGTGGAGAGAAAAGATCTTAAAGTCCTTTCCCTTCTAGGAGCCTGTAATCTACATGGGGAGAGAGAGAGGAGGAGAGAGAGAGAGAGAGAGAGAGAGAGAGAAGCACTAATGACTGCTATATACTGTAGGAATTTAGAGAAGAGAAAGATCTTTTGGGACTGGAATAATCAGGAAAGTCTTCATGGAAGATGTAGAAATTCATGGAAATATAGATGCATACGTAGATATATAATATGTTGTATAACATTACTTTTATTCTAAACAAATATTTTTCAAATATGTAAGCTTATATAAGATAGAAAACTGACTTTTTTTTGGTCCTCAGTCTAGTTAGTTATTTTAAATTTGAGTAGTTTAAAATTCAACAAATAAGCCGGGCTCGGTGGCTCAGCCTGTAATCCCAGGACTTTGGGAGGCTGAGGTGAGAGGATTGCCTGAGCCCATGGGTTCGAGACCCGCCTGGGCAACTTGGCGAGACCTCATCTCTACAATAAATCAAAAAAATTAGCCGGGCATGGCAGCGCGTGCCTGTAATTCCAGCTACTTGGAAGGCTGAGGCAGAAGGATCACCGGAGCCCAGCAGGTTGAGACTGTGGTGGCCGGGAGTGGCCACTGCACTCCAGTCTGGGTGACAGAGTGAGACTCCAACTCAAAAAAAAAAAAAAAAAATTCAACAAATAATATTTAAAATAATAACATTTTGAATTCTATTTCTGTATACTACATATAAAACCCTCTATTTAAGTCTGAAAGAAAGATATTTTAAATTGTTCTTAACACTCTAAAATAACATCATATCCAGCCTACACAAACCTCAGGAAAGGGTGCTCTTTGTCCCATAATGGAATGTCCCATAAAAAAGGCACCAGACGCAGCAAAGCATATCAGTATCTGGAGTAAACAAAACAAGTAAAAATTGTCCATGTGCTTTCTAATAGGGAAACCTATAGACTAGGGAGGTTTTAATGCTAATTTAAGAATCAGGAAGGCTGGGCATGGTGGCTCACACCTGTAATCCCAACACTTTGGGAGACCAAGGTGAGAGGCTTGCCTGAGACCACAGGTTCGAGACCAGCCTGAACAACTTGGCAAGACCTCATCTCTACAATAAACCAAAAAACTATCTGGGCGTGGTAGCACGTGCCTGTAATTTCAGCAACTTGGAAGGCTGAGGCGGAGGATCACCTGAGCCCAGTAGGTGGATGCTAGGGTGGCCATGAGCGTTCCACTGCACTCCAGTCTGGGTGACAGAGTGAGACTCCAACTCAAAAAAAAAAGAGTAGCCGGGCTCGGTGGCTCAGCCTGTAATCCCGCGCCTTTGGGAGGCTGAGGTGAGTGGATTGCCTGAGCCCGCGGGTTCGAGACCCACCTGGGCAGCGAGACCTCATCTCTACAATAAATCAAAAAATCAGCCGGGCGTGGTAGCACATGCCTGTGATTCTGGCTACTCGGAAGGCTGAGGCGGAAGGATCGCCGGAGACCAGCAGGCGAGGCTGCGGTGGCCGGGAGCGGCCACTGCACTCCAGTCTGGGCGACCGAGTGAGACTCCAACTCAAAAAAAAAAAAGAGTAAAGAAAAAAAAAATCAGAAACTATTATCTATACACATTTTTAAAATAATTTGGATACAGAATTGTTTTTTATTAAGTTTATGAAATAGTCTTAAATATATATTTGTATACATATGTGTGTATTTATGTACATGTTTGTGTTTTCTTGGAAGGGGTGTTTGCACTCAGGCCCCATGTTACTGTATTATCATGGAATACTGTGCCCACGGACAACTCTATGAGGTCTTGCGAGCCGGCAGGAAGATTACACCTCGATTGCTAGTCGACTGGTCCACAGGAATTGCGAGTGGAATGAATTATTTGCACCTCCACAAAATTATTCATCGTGATCTCAAATCACCTAAGTGAGTTCGGTAGCTAATTTTTTAGCTGTTTTGTTTTGTTGTTTTAAAAGAAGGAATTTCTATCAACCATTTAATGCAGTTTTCAGACATCATGCTTTCAGTTCAGTTTAAATCAGCACAGTGGGTAATTCTGTTTGCACACCTTTCAGATTATTGTTGACCTATGACCTAGATACTTATATGGGCAGGTGTGTCCAGCTTCCTGACATTAATTTTCTCTTTTTGTTGCTTTTAAATTATACATCTGTAAAACAAAATTCATTACCATCTGAAGTATTCCATCATCTCAGATAATTAATGCCAAGCTTTCCCACTTGAAGGCCTGATTCGTTGTTTTCCTACTGTGTTCCAAAAACTGTTTTTAACCAAGTTTCAAAAATGTATATAATACAAAGGAACAAGCAGAGGCAGAGAACAAATTAAAACATTAGAACTAAAACTTGTTTACAAAATGTATGTCATAAGATTCTTCTGTCTAGTTGTTAGAGGTGGTCTACAGATTTGGCTTTGAATTTCCAAGAGTCTAAGTAAGCAAAGGAGGAAATAAACAGTTACAAGGTTTACAGTGGCCATTAAAAAATAATAAAACCTGGCTGTTTAAGAAAAGCAGAAATCTTTCTAATAATCTCTGTTTTCAAAATGATTTTTGGCTACTAATAACTACTTGAAGAATAGTGTTTTGTGTGGTGAAGTGGCTCCTGCCTGTAATCCTAGCACTCGGGGAGGCCAAGGTGGAAAAATTGCTTGAGGCCAGAAGTTTGAGACTGCAGTGAGTTATGATTGTGCTACTGTATTCCAGCCTGAGCAACACAGCAAAACCCTGTCTCTGAATGAATGAATGATTGAGGAGTGTTTATTCAGTTCCCTAAAATTGCACAAAGAAAAGGATTAATAAAATGGTATATTGCAGTGTAGCTGCTATTTTGAAGCATTATTTTTATCATTTCTCATCACATTGTGGTTTAGATAAACAGAGGATTGGCTGGGCTCCGTGGCTCAGCCTGTAATCCCACACTTTGGGAGGCCGAGGTGAGTGGATTGCCTGAGCCCGAGGGTTCGAGACCCGCCTGGGCAACTTGGAGAGACCTCATCTCTACAATAAATCAAAAAATTAGCCGGGTGTAGTAGCATGTGCTTTGTAGTTCCAGCTACTTGGAAGGCTGAGGCGGAAGGATCGCCGGAGCCCAGCAGGTCAAGGCTGCGGTGGCCAGGAGCGGCCACTGCACTCCAGTCTGGGCGACAGAGTGAGACTTCAACTAAAAAAAAGAAAAAGAAAAACCGAGGATTAATCTCTTTTTAAAATATAATATATAATAATACAAAGCATAATGCTTCTATGGTTTACAACATTTTTTTGGATTCATTATCACATCTTCTTTAGTCCTGGCAAAAACGATGTGAGATGGATGTGACAAGTATCATTATTCTTATTGGATATAAGAGAAACTAGGCATTAGCCCAAAGTCATTGGCTAGGGCAAAAACCCAGACTTCTGAACCAAAGGCTACTGCATCCTTATGTGGAGGTAAGGGATTCACAAAGAATCCTGCCTCATCTCCTTGGAAGGTATAAATCAGTCCTTCATGATCAACTTCTCAACAGCCCTTATTTATCGTAACAGTGTTAATCACAGTGCTTAGTTGACTGAACAACTCCTCCTTGCTTTACTTGCAAATTAACATTATTATATAATGTTCATTTCTTCTGTTCGCATTCCTTTTTTTTTTTGATGTGGAGTCTCACTCTGTCACCCAGGCTGGAGTGCAGTGGCAGGCTCATGGCCACTGCAACCTCGACCTGCTGGGCTCCAGCGATCCTTCCACCTCAGCCTTCCAAGTAGTCAGAACTATAGGTGCACACTATCACACTTGGCTAAGTTTTTTTGTTTTGTCTTGTTTTATTGTGGAGACGATGTCTTGCCAAATTGCCCGGGCTGGTCTTGAACCCGTGAACTCCAAAAGTGCTGGGATTACAGGCTGAGCCACCGAACCAGGCCCTCTGTTCACATTCTTAACACAACCTATTGCTTTTTCCGTCCATTACATACAAGTAAAGTACACGAAATAATTGTCAAAGGCCTCTTGAATAGTCTCCTTTTTTGTTGTTGTTGTTTAAATAATTTATTAATATCTGTTAAGTTAAAATCCCAACGGGGCCTCCAGAATGTTAGGTCAGACCCACCGGGGATGTGAGTGTCTGGTATGCGATTTGGTTCCACGTGAAAGATGCAAAGAGTTACCCAGAAATTAGACTGGAAAATATAGTTCATTTAAAAAGTAAATTAGAGAGAGAGAGGAGATTCACCTCTCCAAGGGAGAGGAGAGGGGCAAGGCTAGGAAACATGGCGACCATGACTCAATGAGCCACAGGGTCAGACCAGGGCTTAACAAAGCAATGACCTGAATAGTCTCCTTTTTAAGCACCTTGTTATCGCTGAGAATTAATTTTAGAGGGAAAAGTCAGGAAATTGTAGAATAAAATCACATGCTACTCTCCTTAACTTCTGCCATTTAAAGATTAGCGTAGAAGTTAGTTATCCTGTGAGCCTTTCCTTCTATTAACAAGAGGCAGCCTTGGCCTCTTTGGGTTTCTTTTCTTTTCTTTTTTTTTTTTTGAGTTGGAGTCTCACTCTGTCGCCCAGGCTGGAGTGCAGTGGCCGCTTCCGGCCACCGCAGCCTCGCCTGCTGGGCTCCAGTGATCCTTCTGCCTCAGCCTTCCGAGTAACCAGAATTACAGGCATGCGCTACCACACCCGGCTGATTTTTTGATTTATTGTAGAGATGAGGTCTCGCTGCCCAGGTGGGTCTCGAACCCGCGGGCTCAGGCAATCCACTCACCTCAGCCTCCCAAAGGCGCGGGATTACAGGCTGAGCCACTCTTTGGGTTTCAAGCTAACTTCGAGAAGACAAAGATCAATCTGACTTGCTATAACAAGAAACCATATTACCTACATTAAATTGGCAGGTTGCATGAACCCAACTTTGTCTCAGAGAAGATTTCAAAAAAGTTCCAACATTACACTATCTCTAGTCTCCTCTCAAGTTCATTCCCTCTTGTCATGCCAACAGAGGCAGAAGAGGAAGTTCCTAGAAAAAGTTCCCTCTTTCTAGGGGTTTATCACCTTCTCTGACTTTTATAATATATGATACCATCAATTCTCCAATTATCTAAGATATCCCATAATATTTTAATCCTATGCATTTTCACTAAGACTAACACGGTTAAATAAAAACTCCTAAATTATATAAATTTTATGTATCAGCTGCAGAACCAGGGTGTGGATAAAAGTATTCTAAAAGCAACTGTAAGCACCCAGCTGTTCGGAAGAGAGCCATTGGCATTGGTGATATGGGTAGGGCAAGAGTGAAATACCTGGGTCAAACTGAGAAAGGAGGGAATGGAGTCTGATATTTTTTGCTTTCTAGTGCTCTCAATTCTGATACTATCTGAGTTTTCAACCTCTTCTCATTAAAAATAGGTCCTTTTATCATTAAGCTTCTGAAACCCTAACTCATTAACATTCTGAGGTTCTAAACAGGTTACTTCAAGTGAATTCAGTCTAGTGTATGGATTCAGCACCAGATTGTATTCATATTTAAGGCTAGCAAAAGCAGTTGGCCCCAGGTCTCATTCAGATAATTACTGTGAAAAGTAAAACTTTTGACTGGTGTGGAACCTATTTAAGCTTAGGTTTACCTTAGCATCAGTGAAATCCCAACACATATATTAGCCTTGAATATAATGAATCCCTTGTGTCATGGGATCATTTATGATATTGGTTGACTATCACTTAAATAGTGTTTTTTAAAAAATGTTTTCTTAGTGGGTCAGCTAAAATGGGTGCTCTACGTATCTTACCTCATTTAATTCAAGTGAAAATTCAATGAGAAATTCAATGAGATCATTATTACAGGTCCATAATCCCTTATCCAAAACTCTTGGGGCCACATGATTTCAGAAAGGTAACACAGTGAAATCTGGAGTATCACCCTATAATCAATCACATTAACCTACCTGTAGCAAAACCTATGGCATTCACACAAAATGGGGTAAATCAAGTGAGTTTTTCTTTTACATGTGAAAAAATATTTCTAAACCATTTTGACAGTGTTTTACATTCTTGCATTGTGAACAGGAGAATGTGATCTCAAGTGTCTCTCTCTTACAGATGAGAAAGCAAGCTTAGAAGAATTAAGTAACTTAGGGCTGGGCACAATGCCTCATGCCTGTCATCCCAGCACTTTGGGAGGCCAAGGAGAGAGAATTGCTTGAGCCCAGGAGTTCCAGATCAGCCTAGGCAACATAGTGAGACCTTGTCTCTACAAAAAATCAAAAAATTAGCCAAGCATGGTAGTACATACTTGTAATCCCAACTACTCAGGAAACTGAGGAGGGAGGTCACTTGAGCCCAGGAGGTCAAGGTTGTAGTGAACCGTGATCATGCCACTGCACTCCAGCCTGGCAACAGAGTGAGATCTTGACTCAAAATAAAAGAGGAATTAAGTAACTTGGCAAAGGCAAGCAAGCAGTGGAGCTAAGATGAAGGCAGGTATTAAAAGTCCACTGTGCAGCCGGGCTCTGTGGCTCAGCTTGTAATCCCGTGCCTTGGGAGGCTGAGGTGAGTGGATTGCCTGAGCCCGCGGGTTCGAGACCCACCTGGGCAACTTGGTGAGACCTCATCTCTACAATAAATCAAAAATCAGCCGGGCGTGGTAGCGTGCACCTGTAGTTCCAGCTACTTGGAAGGCTGAGGCAGAAGGATCGCCGGAGCCCAGCAGGTCAAGGCTGCAGTGGCCGGGGGCGGCCACTGCACTCCAGTCTGGGTGACAGAGTGAGACTCCAACTCAAAAAAAAGTCCACTGTGCTAAGCTGCCTCACAAGTCTGAATGACGCTGTTTTTAGTGTATAGCCAATGCCCCTATAACACTGGAAATTGTAAGCTGAATTTTACAAGATAGGAGGCCACAAATCAAATCTTCAGTTGGCAATTAGAGTCTTGGTCTTCATTAGTACTAATGATCTGGGTGTTTTCTCTATTTCTTTTTTAAGTGTTTTAGTGACTCACACAGATGCAGTAAAAATTTCTGATTTTGGTACATCTAAGGAACTCAGTGATAAAAGTACCAAGATGTCCTTTGCTGGCACAGTTGCATGGATGGCGCCAGAGGTGATACGGAATGAACCTGTCTCTGAAAAAGTCGATATATGGTGAGTGGCACCATCTGTGCCAACTAGAAAGCCTTTTCCCACTATCACGCCATTAGCACTTTCTTCCATCGACACTTTTACTTGCCCAGAATATTCTTTGTTGTTACTCACCTCTGCTTGATTTCATCATATTCTCTGAGATACTACTCAGTAGGATGGTATGTGATGAGAAGGATTAGGGGAATTAGGGTGACTAGCTATTCAGTAAATCATCAGTTTGGGGGACTTTCAGAGAAAATGCTGAGCTTTCTAGAAAATTGAAAGTTTACTTCCACATCATTTAGTATAGAAGTCTTTCTGAAATGTGTTAGGTACTTACATAAAACGGATTAAACAGTTTACCTATTTTGATGACTCAGGTCATGATTACACTTATCAATAATGTTCATTGCTGTGATACAGTGATGTGCTCTAGACCCATTTGAGGTGCTAACACTATTTGCCCTTTATTGAGCAGCCCCTCTGAGCCATGCTTTTTAAGAAAAATCTTTATTAACTTTTCTTCTGAGGTTATAGGTCTTTACTATTAATGGTATTTCTCTGTAATTGCTTTTCTTCTACCCTTAAAATTGGCAGCTAGTAACTTTTTGGCTTAAAACCAAAATAACAGCATGTGTTAAAATTGCATGTAATGCCAGAGTAAATAGGATAAAGTAGAAATGTGGGATCATTTGTAGCTTGAGTAATTATTACCAAAGTGTCCTCCACAGGGATTATATTCATTTTTGTTCCCAGCAGAAATGAGTAAAGGTGTTTTTTCATCAACAAAATGTACTAGCTTTTGGATTTGTGCCAATCATATAGGTAAAAAATGGTATCTTGTGCAGTTTTAATTTGCTTCCTCTTATTATAAGTAATATAATAATAGTATACATGTTTTTATACATGTGTATATAATAGTATACATGTTTTCATATGATTAAGAGCCATTTGTAATTTATTTGTGAACTAATCATAATCTCTGCATATTCTTACCAATTTTTAAAAGTATTTTATATATTAAGGAGAGTAGCCTTTTGTGTAACTTATAGTCACTTTTCACATTTTGTTATTTTATTTATGGTATTTATTTTCCATTGCAGATTTGTAATTTTAAAAAAATCTCTTCTTTATGTTTTTCATTTATTTTCTATTTTGATTCCTGGATACATGTGCAGGTTTGTTACATAGAAATATTGCATGGTAGTAAGGCTTGGGCTTCTATTGAACTTGTCACCCAGGTGGTGGACATGGTATCCAGGGGGTAGTTTTCAACCCTAAGCACCCCCTCCCCACTTTAGGAGTGCCCATTGCCTGTTCCCTTCTTTGTGCTTGTGTGTGTACAGTGTTTAGCTCTCACTTATTAAGAACATATGGGCCAGCCAGGCTCAGTGGCTCAGCCTGTAATCCTGCGCTTTGGGAGGCTGAGGTGAGTGGATTGCCTGAGCCTGCGGGTTCGAGACCCACCTTGGCGAGACCTCATCTCTACAATAAATCAAAAAATTAGCTGGGCGTGGTAGTTCACGCCTGTAGTTCCAGTTACTGGAAGGCTGAGGCGGAAGGATCGCCGGAGCCCAGCAGGCCGAGGCTGTAGTGGCCAGGAGCAGCCACTGCACTCCAGTCTGGGTGACAGAGTAAGACTCCAACTCAAAAAAAGAACATACGGGCCAGGTACAGTGGCTCAAGCCCTGTAATCCCAGCACTTTGGGAGGCTGAGATGAGAGGATTGCCTGAGCTCAGGGGTTCGAGACCAGCCCGGGAGACTTGGTGAGACCTCGTCTCTACGATAAATCAAAATATAAGCCGGGCATGGTAGCGCACACCTGCAGTTCCAGCTATTTGGAAGACTTAGGCAGAAGGATGACCTGAGACCAGCAGGTTGAGGCTATGGTGGCCATGAGTGTGCCACTACACTCCAGTCTGGGCAACAGAGTGAGACTCTGACTCAAAAAAAACAAAAAAAGAACATACGGTATTCAGTTTTCTGTTTCTGTGATAATTCATTCAGGATGATGATCTCTAGCTGCATCCATATGCTACGAAGGACATGATTTTCTTTTTTTATGACAGCATAGTATTTCGTGGTGTATATCATACCACATTTTCCTTATCCATTCCACCATTGATGGGCACCTAGGTAGTTCCATGTTTTTGCTATTGTGGCTAGTGTTGCAATAAACATATGCATGCAGGTGTCTTTTTGGTAGAGTAACCTGTGCTCCTTTGGGTATGTACCCAGTGGTGGACTACTGGGTCGAGCAGTAACTCTATTTTTTGTCCTTTGAGAAATTTCCAAACTGCTTTCCACAGGAATTTAACTAGCTTGCAGCAACAGTGTAGGAGCATTCCCTTTTCTCTGCATCCTCCCAGCATCTGTTTTTTGACTTTTTAATAAAAGCCATACTGATTGGTGTGAGATGGTATCTCATTGTGGTTTTGATTTGCATTTCTCTGGTGATTAGTAGTGTTGAACACTTTTTCTTTCTTTTTTTTTTTTTGAGTTGGAGTCTCACTCTGTCACCCAGACTGGAGTGCAGTGGCCGCACCCGGTCACCACAGCCTCGACCTGCTGGGCTCCCGCAATCCTTTTCCCCCTCAGCCTTCCAAGTAGCTGGAACTACAGGCGCGCACTACCACGCCCGGCTAATTTTTTGATTTTATTGTAGAGATGAGGTCTCGCCAAGTTGCCCAGGCAGGTCTCGAACCCATGGGCTCAGGCAATCCACTCACCTCCGCCTCCCAAGGCGCGGGATTACTGGCTGAGCCACTGAGCCCGGATTGAACACTTTTTCATATGCTGCCTGTACCAGATTTCTTTTTCCTTTTTTGAGCCAGTCTCACTCTGTCACCCAGGCCGGGTACATGGCATGATCACAGCTCACTGCAGCCCTGACCTTCTGGGCTCAGGCAATCCTTCTGGCCCAGATTTCCGAATAGCTGGGACTACAGGGGAGTGCCACCATACCCGGCTAATTTTTTTCTTTTTTTCTTTCTTTTTTTTCTTTTTTTCTGAACTGGAGTCTCACTCTGTCGCCCAGGCTGGAGTCCAGTAGCAAACTCCCAACCACGGCAGCCTTGACCTGCTGGGCTCCTGAGATCCCTCCACCTCAGTCTTCCAAGTAGGTGGAACTACAGGCACGCACTACCACGCCCAGCTAATTTTTGATTTATTGTAGAGACGAGGTCTTGCCAAGTTGCCCGGGTGGGTCTCGAACCTGCAGGCTCAGGCAATCCACTCGCCTCGGCCTCCCAAAGTGCTGGGATTATAGGCTGAGCCACGGAGCCCGGCCTTGTTCCTTTTTTAGAGATAATATCTCGTTATGTTGCCCAGACTGGTCTTGAACTCCCAGACTCAAGCAATCATCTTGCCTCAGCCTTCCAAAGTGTTGGGATTACAGATATGAACCATTGTGCCCAGGCTTTTTTCTTTTTTTGAGTTGGAGTCTAACTCAGTTGCCCAGGCTGGAGTGCAGTGGCACGCTCACGGCCACCCCAGCGTCATCCAGTTGAGGTCCAGCGATCCTTCCGCCTCAGCCTTCCAAGTAACCACAACCACAGGCGCACGCTACCAGGCCCAGCTAATTTTTTATTTCTTGTAGAGACGAGGTCTCACCAAGTTGCCTGGGCTGGTCTCGAACCTGAGGGCTCAGGCAATGCATTCACCTCAGCCTCCCAAAGTGCTGGGATTACAGACTGAGCCACTGATCCCGGCCCATGCCAGATGTTTTAAATGTAGTTTGATTTCTCATTCTCTCTTTTCATGACTTCTAGATTTCATAGTTTAAAAAGTCTTCATCACTCCAAGGTTATTTCTTAAAACCTCTTCATGTTTTCTTTTAGGTTTCTTATGGTTTAATTTTTCACATTTAAATCTTTGACTCATTTAAAATTTATCTTGATTTTTTTTCCAGTTGTCTTAACAGCATTTATTGACTAATCAATTTTTCCCACTGGTTTGTGGTGCCACTACTATCCTATATCAAGTCCTATATGTATTTGGTCTATTTCTGGATTTCTAATCCAGCCCATTCATTTTTCTATTCATGCACCAAAGTTAATTATTAAGGCCCTATAATATGTCTCAAATCTGGTAATATTGGTTATCCCCCCAACCACTGATTTTATTTTTCAGAGTTTTCTGGATGTTTCTGGTTTTTTTTTTTTAATTTTTAATTTTAAAGATGTGTACAATTCAGGGTTAGGTATACAAATGTTCATTATGCAGGTACCCTTGTTGATGAGGTGTGCCCCCCCACCCCCAGCAGATTCCCATTACTTCAATCTGTTTCTGTTTTTCTTATAGCTATATTGGAATTTTTAAACTGGAACTTTAAAATTGGAATTTTTCAAAATTGTTTTATTTTATTTTTCTTTAAAGTTTTAAAACAGGGTTTATTAGTGAGAGGAAGAGAAGGAAAAAGAAGATTCACGGCAGAAAGACTGCCATTGACGAAAAACTGCCGAAATTGGAATTTTAAAGAACTAAAACACAAATCAATCTCTCTGAAATGTCTTCTGTACACGTTCCTGGTACACTGCAGGTCTTTTGGAGTGGTGCTTTGGGAGCTGCTGACAGGAGAGATCCCCTACAAAGATGTCGATTCTTCAGCCATTATTTGGGGTGTTGGAAGCAACAGCCTACACCTTCCAGTCCCTTCCACTTGCCCTGATGGATTCAAAATCCTTATGAAACAGACCTGGTAAGAATATTGTCTCTAAAACAGCAGGGAAATCTCTAATGTGTATTTGGAGCGAATCACCTGGTGGTGAAAAGACTAGGCATCACAGACCAGGAATATAAGAACTTGGGTTCAAATACTAGTTCTGCCCTTTTCTATCTGTGCAATTTGGGGCATGTCACCCAAGTGTCAGCTTTCTCATCTGTTAAGATGGAGAAGCCACCTGCTCATAGAGTTGTGTTGTAATTAATTAAAATGTATAAAGAAAGAATTTGGTATGATTATCTTGAAATAGTAGGCCTTATTAAGTGATAGCTATTATTTATTTGCCAGTCCTAAGTACTATTATCAAATAGATCACTGATCCTAGATTTCCATTTCATCATTAGTTGGTATCACATAATTATATTTTCCTTACTTCAGTACATCAAAACCTTCCATTATACTGTACGAATATAACAGAATATAGCCAATGATACTCAGAGCCATTTTAAGATATAGCCATTTTGGAGCAAAAAATCTTTTTCATAAAGTAAAATAAAATCTTCATCCTCCTGAACACAACTTTTGAAGAGACGTATAATCTTTTTTTTTTTTTAACTTTCAGGCAAAGTAAACCTCGCAACCGACCTTCTTTTCGGCAGACACTCATGCATTTAGACATTGCCTCTGCAGATGTACTTGCCACCCCACAAGAAACATACTTCAAGTCTCAGGTAAGTTGGGAAACTTTCTATCCAGGTGCTACTGAACAGGCAGACCAGGAACTCTCGTGAAAAAGAATAAGTCTAGAAGGAGGCCATTCTGATTGTTATCACAATGACATCACTCTATTCATTGTGAAACAATAATTATGATACTTCACATAGATGACATTTTAGAGCTTTTAAAGCAATTAACATGTATTATTAACAGAATGTCATCCTTATGGGGATTCTGGTAAAAATGTTGAAGCGAAAAGAGGAAAAGAGGATATAAAAACTATAATGTATACACATTTGAATTAGAATTACTGCTGACCTGAATGAAAATTTGCTTTCTTTGATGTAGAAAAGCTGAAGTACAGAGGCCAGAAAATAAATACCAGGAAGAGGCCAGGCATGGTGGCTCACACCTGTAATCCCAGCACTTTGGGAGACCGAAGCAAGAGGATTGCTTTAGCCCAGGAGTTTGAGACCAGCCTGAGCAACATAGCGAGACCTCATTTCTATAAAAAAAATTTTTTTAATTAGCTGGGCATAGTGGCATGCACCTGTAGTCCCAGCTACTTGGACGGCTGAGGCAAAAGAATCACCTGAGCCCAGGAAATCAAGGCTACAGTGAGCCGTGATCATGCCACTGTACTCCAGCCTGGGCGACAGAGTGAGACCTCAACTCAAGAATGAATGAATGAATGAATAAATAAACAAATACCCCCCCAAAAAAGCCTATGATAGAATTAGACCCAGAGAACCTTTTCTCTAACTTTAAGTGTGTTACCTAGTAACTCCAAATAAAGTATAGTGTAATGTATCTGTTAGCCTCTACTATAAACCATCCCAAAACTTAAGACTTAAAACAACAAGCACTTATTTAGCTCACGATTCTGTGGGTTGGCAGTTTGGGATACTCCATTCTGCTGGCTTTGCTTGGGTTCACTCACATGCCTGCAGCAAGTCGCCAGGTCAACTGGGAAGTTGGCTGGTCCAGGATGGCCTCCTACACATGTCTGGTGATTGGCTGGCTGTTAGCTGAAACACCTCGGTTCTCCTCCCTGTGACCTTCAATCCTTCAGCAGGTCACGTTAGGCTTGTTCATATGGTGTTCTCAGAGTAACAAATGCAGCAAAAGAGTAAGCCCAAAGGCACAAGTGATTTTCGAGCCTGTGTTTGCATTATGCCTGCTAGTGCCCCATTAGCCAAAGCAAGTCACAGGCCAACCCAGATTCTAGGAATTGAGAAATAGGCTTCACCTCTTGACAAGAGAATCTGCAACAGCACATTGTAAGGGCATGGATCTAGAAAGGGGAAGAATTATGGCTATTAAATTAAAATGCTGTAAATTTCCTAGTGATTGTTCATCTAACCACTATCAGTATGGATAGGGAGTGGTGGGGATGAGTATATGAAGGTCCTTATCCCTTCCAGACCCAGGCATATCTAAATGGATAGAACTATGACTTTTGAAATAAATGAGTTGACTAGACATTGTGGTTCATACATGTAATCTCAGCACTTTGGGAGGCTGAGGTGGGAGGATTGCTTGAGCCCAGAAGTTTGAGATCAGCCTGGGCAACATAGCAAGACCTCATCCCTACCCCAAAAAATGAGCCAGGCATGGTGGCACATGCCTGGAGTCCCAGCTATGCAGGAGGCTGAGGTGGAAGGATCACCTGAGCCCAGGTGGTTGAGGCGTCAGTGAACCATGATCACCACTGTATCCCAGACTGGGCGACAGTGAAACTCTGACTCCAAAAACCTAAAATTAAAATTAAATTTTAAAAATGTAATAATCTTAAATGATAGCTTTATGCTTATGTAATTTAACTAGATTATTACCTCATTTCTTATTTCTCATATAGCTTTGTCTCATTTAGTATTATTGTTTCTGAAATGAGTTTTTGTAGAGTTAATTGCATCTTCCCATTGACTTCCAGTATCATTTCAGGATTTACTCTCAGAAAAGACATTACCAATTGGTGTTTTAGCCTACTTTCACAGACCCCCACCCCCTCCCCCACCCTCCTCCCTACCCTCACTGGGTGATGAGTCTAACTGCCAGGAAAGTACCTGCTGAAAAGACTACAGGACTTTGGGAAGGGCATTGTCCCTGGGAGCTGAACAGGTCCTCAAATATGCTTTACTCCCTGCCCCAACCCAAAGCCCAGAGGACTTCTCTAGTGTCTGATAAACCGAGATATTCTACATTCTTCCCATCAGACAGATATTGAGAAATAGCTTAATAAAGGAAGGCACATGTTTTTGTTTTTGCTTTTTGTAGTTTCTTTTTTCTTTTCTTTCTTTTTTTTTTTTTTTTTTTTGAGTTGGGGGTCTCACTCTGTAGCCCTGGCTGCTTACCTCAACCTTCTGGGCTCAGACAATCCTTCCACCTCAGCCTCCCAAGTAGCTGGGACTACAGGTGCATACCACCTTTTTTTTTGGTAGAGACCAGGTCTCACTATGTTGCTGAGGCTGGTCTTGAACTCCTGGGTACAAGCAATCTTCCCACCTCAGTCTCCCATAGTGCTGGTGGCTCAGCCACCTTTTGTAGTTTCCAAGGAATGATAAACCAGAGACTCTTGTTCTTTTACCCAAGTTCTAACACACTGTTTATGATCCACAATTTAGCTCTCCCCACAATGGTGCCCTTACATAATCAGGCTTGCCCCTATAGTTTTTTTAGTGTTTCTAAGTAATTATTATGTAAGTAAAGTGTTTGCTTTTAGAGAAAACAAGAAGATGTAGGAGGTTGACTTCCTGACATTTCCTATGTTCTTTGATATGCATTCATATAAATTCCCTTATAACTATTACAACTATTGCCCATCTGTTCAAATACGTGTAGGTATGGAGCACTAGATAAGAAATCTTTCAAATAGTCTGTTAGTATTCAGAGAAAGACTGAACTCTTTTGTGAAACGAAAGAGAATAATAGTGGCTCATGCCTATAATCCCAGCTCTTTGGGAGGCCAAGGCAGCGTTGCTTGAACCCAGGAGTTCAAGACCAGCCAGGACAACATAGCAAGAACTCATCTCTACAAATTATCAAAAAGTTAGCCAGGTGTGATGACACCCACCTATAGTCTTAGCTAACTGGGAGGCTGAGGTAGAAGAATCACCTGAGCCCAGGAAGTCGAGGTTGAGGTGAGCTGTGATTGTGCCACTGCAGTCCAGCCTGGATGGCAGAGTGAGACCCTGACTCAAAAAAAAAAAAAACAAAAAAGAGAGCGAGAGAAAAAGAATAACAGTAAATACTCTCTAGGAAATCTTCAGACTTTAGGATATGATTGCAATCACAACTTTGCTTCCTTTTCAATAAAGCTGTAACATACTATAATTTCAAAAAGCAATTTTTTGACCAGGCACAGTGGCTCAAGCCTATAATCCCAGCACTTTATGAGACTGAGGCAAGAGTCCAGGGGTTAGAGACCAGCCTGGACAACTTGGTGAGACCACGTCTCTACAATATATTTTAAAAATTAGCCTGGCGTGGTAGTGCGCCCCTGTAGTTCTGTCTACTTGGAAGGCTGAGGCAGAAGGATCACCTGAGCCCAGTGAGTTAACTCTGGGGTGGCCGTGAGTGTGCCACTGCACTCCAGCCTGGGCGACAGAGTGAGATTCTGACTCAAAAAAACAAAAAGCAATTTTTTTGTGAGGATACTAAGTCACAACCCATTGAGACAATCAGTATAGCTGTATATATTTGGAAAACTTCAAAGTCTAAACAGATATTACTGAAGTACTCCCAAAATATCATTTCTGAAACCAGGACATTTTCTGAGCACCTACCGAATACAAAGCACCCTGCAGGACAACTAAGTAACCACAGTCAGCATCCTCACTTAAACCTCGCCTTTATTGTCAAGATACCCATAGCATAGGGCATTAAAATTGAACTCAGAAAAGGTTCTTCTGGGGCAAAAAGAGGAAAGGAGAAGAGAGGAGGGAGAGGACTGGAGAGGAAAGAAGAGGAGGGGAAAAGAAGGGAAGGAAACAAGCCAGTACATTGGGCATCTTAGTTCAGGCTGCTACAACAAAATACCATACACTGGGTGGCTTATAAACAACAGAAATGTGTTTTTACCATTCTGGAGACCAGGAAGTCCAAGATCAAGTTCAAGGTGCCAGCAGATCTGGTGTCTGATGAGGGCCTGAGTTCTGGTTCATAGAAGCTGCCTTCTCACTGTGTCTTCATGAGGTAAAAGGCAAATAAGCTCCCCTGACCTATTTTGCAAGGGCACTTATCCCACTTCTAAGGGCTCTGCCTTCATGACCTGATCTCCTCCCAAAAGGCCCACCTCCTCATACCATCTCTTTGGGGTTAAGATCTCAGCATATAAATTTGGAGGGGACATAAACATTCAGACCATAGCAGCATTTTTTAACATTCACTGATTCTTCCACGTTTTTCCCTCAACTTAAAATTTCATTTGTCCTTAAATAGCTCCAAATCTGCTTTCTTTGCTACTTCCCAGAATTTTCCAAGCCAATTTGTCTCTGAATCTGAAATTGAGACCACCTCTAGCTAATGGTAATAAAATATTTATTAACTGGCTAATAAAGTAAAAGGAAAAGCAACAGACCTTTAGTCTAAAATTCTGTCCTGTCACTTAATACTTTGTGATCTTAAGTCACTAAAGTGCTCTAAACCTCAGTGTACTCATCTTAACAATGAAGATAATCTTATCTTCCCTTCCTTAGGGAGTTTCTTTGAGGATCAAAAGATAAAAATATAAGTTCATTTGAAATATCAAGAACTATTTGATTATGTCATTATTCACTTAAATTTTGTAGCTTTGTACTAAGTACAAAAACTAAGCCTCCTTCGAGTTGTTACATTCTAGATGCTTTTTCTGATGAAATCCTTAAATGACTAAAATGGCAGCTAGAGAATTCCTAAGAATTGTATTTTGACTTCATCCTGCCCAGTAGGGAAAAATTGGTTGTTTGGCACACATGCGGCTTTGCTCTTTCCATGGCGGTCTTGTACCTGAAGCCTTGCCTCCTCCTGCCTACTGACAAGATCCTCCCAACATTACTTGTCAATCAGTGATTATTATCACCATCTCCACCTTCATCCACAACTGTCTGTTGGTCAAGAGTGCTGTCAAGAGCCCAGCTGACTCCTTCCTGAAACAAAGTGCTTCATCGTTTCTCATCAATGGCACATGTAGGCCGGGCACAGTGGCTCATGCCTGGAATCCCAACACTTTGAAGGCCGAAGCAGGAAGATCACCTAAGAGCAGGAGTTTAAGACCAGCTTGGGCAACATACTGAGACCGCCCCCATCTCTAAATTTAAAAAAAAATTAATTTTAATTTTAAAAACAGCACATGTATAAAAATGTAATGTATATAGAACAGATGAACAAAGAACCTATTTCAGGACAATATTCAATTCTGCCAAAGCTATTGCTTCATTTCTAGACAATCACCCATTTCTCCTGATTGCTTCTGGTATTCAATTACATTTGATATGAGTCTTTAGAAAACATTTTATCACTGTTCTAGATCCCAGCTGCTAGGAAGATCATGTGCCCTGGTTTGAAGCTCTTCCACTGCCCTCTGGCTTTCCACCATTTAGTTTCCTTTGAGTGCCACCATGACTACCCAGAAATTCAGGGGTTGGGAGCTGCAGGACACCAAGCTCATGCTAGACTGGCCTGTGCAGCCTTAAGCATAATCTTCTTGGCCAGGCTCGGTTGCTCAGCCTACAATCCCAGCACTTTTGGAGGCTGAGGTGAGTGGATTGCCTGAACCCTCAGGTTCAAGACCAGCCTGGGCAACTTGGCAAGACCTCATCTCTACAGTTAAAAAAAAGGAGTAATCTCATGAGGGAGTAGACTCATTGGGCACTCACTTCAGGGATGCTCAAGAGGACTCGTATGCTGATTAAGGGTTGGACCAGACACCCTCTACAGCTTTTCTGATTCACAGTCTATGATTTCCCCTTTTTTTTTTTTTTTTTTTTTTTGAGTTGGAATCTCACTCTGTCGCCCAGATTGGAGTGCAGCGGCTGCTCCCAGCCACCGCAGCCTCGACCTGCTGGGCTCCAGCGACCCTTCCGCCTCAGCCTTCTGAGTAGCCGGAATTACAGGCGCGCACTACCACGCACAGCTAATTTTTTTATTTTATTGTAGAGATGAGGTCTCGCCTGCCCAGGCAGGTCTCGAACCCGCAGACTCAGGCAATCCCTCACCTCAGCCTCCCAAAGGCATGGGATTACAGGCTGAGCCACCGAGCCTGGCTGATTTCCCCTTATTAAGTCCTCAATGTCTTGCTTCTCTATTCCTTAAGTTAGGCTGGAACTGGCTCAGTTTCTTCTTTTGTTTGTTTACCTTTTAAAAATTGTGATACAATGTAGATCATATAAAATTTGTCATTTTAACCATTTTTAAATGTCCAACTCAGTGGCATTAACACAGTCTCAGTGTTACGAAACTGTTACCATTATTTATTTCCAAAAATGTTCATCACCCCACTAAGCAATAACTCCCCATTCCCTCCTCCCCATCCCCTACCATCTCCTGGCATTCTACTTTCTGTTTCTGTGAATTTGCCTATTCTGGGTATTTCATTTCATTTAAGTGGAATCATACAATATTTGTCTGGCTTGTTTCACTTAGTCTGTTCCAGGGTTCATGTATGTTGTAGCATATGTCACAACATTTTTATGACTGAATAATATTCCATCATATGTGTGTATATATGTTGTGTGTTTATATATATTAACATATATATATTTGTACTACATTTTGTTTATCCATTCATCTGTTAATTCACCTTCATTTTGACACCTATACAGTAGTCCCCCTTATCCCCAATATATTCCAAGACCAATACTGGATGCCTGAACCCTCCAATAGTACCCAACCCAATTGATATCAATCAGAACAAGTTTCAGTTCATGACTTACACAAACTGAATGCCCTTTCCATCTTAACTGAGCTCTAATCATGCACTGCAGCCATAACATTTGCAGTATGAGGAGTGACAGCAAAGCCACGAATTTCTTCCAGGATTTGTCCTTATGTTGATCGTAGCAACCTCAGCATATGATTTTTTTTCTTTTCTTATCAAATCGAGAACTTTCACTTTTTCACTTAAAGAAAGCTCTTCATGGCTTCTATTTGGCATATCTGAATTGCCAGCATCACTACATCTACACCTTTGGGCCAATATTAAGTGAAATAAGAGTTACTTGAACACAACCACTGCAATACCACCAGAGTTGATCTGATAACCCAGATGGCTACTAAGTGACTAACTACATGAAGAAACATTAGATAAAGGGACAATTCATGTCCAGGGAGGACATGATGCTTCTCAGAAGAGCACCCAATTTAAAATGTATGAGTTGTTTATTTCTGGAATTTCCCATTGAATATTTGCAGACCATGACTGACCATGGGTAACTAAAACCAAAAATAAAAACATGAATAAGGGGGCATTACTTTAATATGGGAGATAAGAGAAGCAAGGTTCGGGTACAGGAGCTTCCATCTACTGATTGAATAACTGGAAGACTGGAAAAGATAAAACCTTCCTAAATGTTATGGACTTTCCCTGGCCTTATCTGGGACATAAAGAGAATATCACTGGTGGTAGTAACCCACGTTTTGCTAGATTTTTCCATTACCTCCTTACACAGGACTTAAGCACTTCTTCCCACCACCACCACATGCAATTCTGGGGAATCCCCAGTGAGGAGTGGGAATTTCAAATAGCCTTCTATTAACATCTGCTCAACTTTCCACTGACTCTGGCTAGCCCCAGCAGTCACCCGCCTAGCATCTGCTGGATTTTGCTTTTTTGGTTAGCCATCCCTGTCTTCTGCTAAAATACTGTCTTCCCCAGTTGGCATCCATTGGATGCTGCCATGTCCTTAAAGCACTGCCATCACCCACCAGAAGCTGCCATCTCCTGAAGTAAAAGAAACACTGGAGTTCTCACAATTCGAAAGCTGCACATTGTTCTGTTTATGTGACAAACTCTTCCTTTCCCTGTTGAGTTACACTCTGTGAACAGTAAGAGTGATGCTGGTTATGTCCCAATGTTTGTCAGGCATTTTAGTGAAATAAAGAGAAATGCCTCTCTACCTCTATGGTGGTGGTTTTGTTATAAATCATGCTCATGCCGGACTCCTCCTGAATTGTTCTCTCTGGCAGACTCCTTAGTCACTGTGCAAATTGGCTTCAGGTCTGCCAACACTCTATTTCTTCAGATATGCCCAGACATGTCTGAATTGCAGATTAAGCTCAAATTAGAACTTCTATTACATAAAGATTCTAAGTATATACAATGGAACTTTAAACTAACATCTACCAGGAACATGGTACCTTTAGGGAAAACACATTATTAATCAATACCTGGTCTTTTCCCATACCTCCTGTTCCCTCTTCACAGGAGAGTACTTCTCTTGGAAACCTTATTTTATTATTGTATTTTGCAGCTGGGAGCATAGATACAAGTTGCCCTGAATACACACTTCCCGGAAGTTTTCTTTCTTATAGATTTCAATCTTCAGAAAGTTTTCTTTAAGTTTCCCATAACCATAAGCTAGATTTTAGGAGGTTTATTTCCTCTAGAATTTAAAAAATCTGATCTGTGATATACAATTCCTTACCACCAGAGGGAGGTATTCCTCTTCTTGGTCCTTTCTTCAAGTATTATACTTGGATCCACTCATATGTTTTGGCACAAAAGAGGATACTTTAAGTCCCAAATATGACTTTCTCCCTTTTTCTTCTTTGGTCTGTCCACTTTTGCTTGTCATTCTTTGGCCTCCTAAAGCTCAAATTCTCTTCGTACTCTATGGCTTTGATCTGATGATTGAAAGAACAGCATTACTGAGGCACAACTAAGCCTTCATTTACTGCTTAGATGCTTCAAAGACTGTATCAAACGATGAAGTGATGTTGTAGCGGGAAGACAGAGAGGTCGTGACACCAAGAGTATTATAGGAAGTGGCAATTTTATTTACGCCGGCGGACTCGGCGGGCTAACACTCCCAGGCCAAGCCCCCCAGAAAGGGAGAATAGGGGTTTTATAACTTCATTTAGATAAGGGTGGGGGGTCGTGTTAAGCGATTACACATTTCTCTTTTTGGAATTTACAAGGTTGTACTCAGCAAGATCAGATCTTTCGAAGAACAAATGGTCTCCAGGAAATGCACGGCAAGCAGGGTTGTAAACTGTCAACTTCAAAAGAGGGATTTTGGATAAGTCTGTGAATTAGTTACTCTTTTGCATTTCCATGAAAGCCATCAGTCCTTGGCTATTTGATTTTTCTCAAACAAAACTGGTCTGGCGGGTTTTCTTTTTTTTGAGTCGGAGTTTCACTCTGTTGCCCAGACTGGAGTGCAGTGGCCGCTTCCAGCCATCACAGCCTTTACCTGCTGGGCTCCAGCAATCCTTCCACCTCAGCTTTCCAAGTAGCCGGAACTACAGGCACACGCTACCACACCTGGCTAATTTTTTGATTTATTGTAGAGATGAGGTCTCGCCAAATTGTCCAGGTGGGTCTTGAACCCACGGGCTCAGGCAATCCACTCACCTCACCCTCCCAAAGGTGCGGGATTACAGGCTGAGCCACCAAGCCCAGCCTCTGGTGGGTTTTCAGAGCTTGTTGAATGATTTTCAAAAGGAATACTTTTAACTGCTACCAGCCCCCTCTCTGCCACATTCCCCCCTTTGATGCTCGACCCTTTATGGGTTAAGAGCATCATCTTTAGTTTTCGTTCAACAACTGTTTCCACAAACTTAGAAATGGCATTCATAATTATTGGGCTATGCAAGGGAGGACAAGATAGGATTCCACCAATAGGATTACAGATCCAATAATGTACTTAAATCCTCCCAGACCTGAGAACATGTTTTCAAACCGATTGTTGATTTTTATGCCTTGCCATTCTTGTACCGGGACATGGGCAAGTTTTTAACATCGGTGGCTATGTCAGTTATAACTATTTTTATTTATTTGAAAACAAGTTAGAGCTATTAAATTTACCACATACTCCTTCTTCCACCAGCAGGTAGTCCAAAGCTAAGCGGTTTTGATAAATAGCTGCACGCATTTGGGCTGCTGCTGAGCAACAAGCTCAAAAGCCATGGCTGTTTGATTAGTTATAATTTCCAAGACAATCTGTAACCTGATAATGTGATTTAGCATATATATAGGTGTGCAGTATTTCCGACTCCTATCATGTGCGCATGTGACTGGATGATAAGTATTTATAATTCTCTGGGGTGGCCATTTGTTATCTTTCCAAACCTGGGTTCCTCCTATATTAGGAACTTGGTTGAGGGATTGAGCATTTTGTGTTTTGAGGCTTTCATAATTGGGAATACCTAGTTCATTCCCCGTTGGGTTAGGCAGAAGGAAAAATCCTGACTGGATTATTCCTATGGAACATGTGCCTTTCCATAATGCTGGGAGCTGAGCATATGCAACCTTTTTATATGTCCAAAATAGCCCTTTAGTTCATTGAGAAAATTTAGTTGCATGAGCAGATGCCAAATACCAAACAGGCCTTGTTGGCCACCAGAACAAACTTCTGGCTGGGATGAATAACAATGGAAAACTTTTACGTCTGGCCAGATAGTGTCTATACATGTACATACTGGGTGTGTGAGGGAAGTGATAAATACCCAAATTAGGCAGAAATACATAAAAACACAAAAACACTTCCTATTGTAAGAAAGAATGGAAATGCTAGTGAGACCCTTTTCTAACATGTTCAGTGGGAACAACTCTGTTAATTCTATAGCAAATAAAGTCAGTTATACAGCAATTAAAATGACAAACAGTTTAGCATAGATAAAGGTTGACAAAGCAAAACAATGGCTTATCAGTGATGTCTGCTGAGTTCTTAAGCTGAATCCTCAATCTTCTGCTGTGTGTTGATCAGCCAGCCTCCAGTGTATGACTGAAGCAAGGCTGAAGTAACCTCAGGCTTCTAGAGCAGGGCTTGAGAAATTTGTTCTGGGTCCTCTGTTGGGCTTGGTGACTTTCCAGAGGGTCAGCTTAAGGGGTGTTGCCAAATCTGCGGTGCACTCCCAGTCCTGGAAGGCCGGTTTAATTCTGCTATATAAAAGCACAGTAAATGGCCCCCTCCAGAGGGGCTTTAGAGGTTGTACATTCCATTCTTTTACCCATACCAAATCACCTGGCTTAAAAGAATGGGCATCGGTAGTTAAACTAATTGGCGATCATTCTCTGACCTGACAATGGATGGCATTTAGGACTGTACCTAAGGCTTGCATTTGCTGTTTTAGGGTAAGACTTCCTAATTCCTTTAAGTCTCCCTGTATGCCCTTAACGAGACAGGGTGGCCACCTATAAAGAATTTTAAAAGAGCCAGGTTCGGTGGCTCAGCCTGTAATCTCACACTTTGGGAGGCTGAGGTGAGCGGATTGCCTGAGCCCGCGGGTTCGAGACCTGCCTGGGCAACTTGGTGAGACCTCATCTCTACAATAAATCAAAAAATCAGCCGGCCGTGGTAGCACGTGCCTGTAATTCCAGCTACTCGGAAGGCTGAGGCGGAAGGATCGCCGGAGCCCAGCAGGTCGAAGCTGCAGTGGCCGGGAGCTGCCACTGCACTCCAGTCTGGGCGACAGAGTGAGACTCCAACCCCCCCCAAAAAAAAAGAATTTTAAAAGGCAAAGGTGAGAAGCCTGTTTAATTTATTCAAAGGCCTGTTTCTGGCCCTTTTCCCATAGCGGGGGCTCCTGTTCACCCCTCTTTGAGGCTTCATAGAGGAGTTTCATCATGATAGAGAAGTTAGGTATTTAAATTCTATAGACTAGTATAGGAACAGGACCACCCTTAGGGTCCTTTTTTCTTTTCTTACAGTTGTTGGCTAGGTCCTTCCTTTCTTCAGTTTTTAGCAGCACTTACTCCCCTGGGATGTTAGAGTTTTTCATGGTCCAGGAAGTTTCTAGGGAAGCAAGCTTGTAAACTGTGATTAAAATTTGTCCTAAATGGACAACACATTTTCTTATGACCGTTTATGTTTGTGGCCCCCTTTCCTTCAGAGGTGCAGGAAAAAGGCCTGCCGTTAAACAATTTCAAAGGTTTAACAAATTCCATTTCAGGGACTGACTTGGATCCTGAGCGATGCAATACCAAATACCTATGTTCGGTTTACTTGTATCTCCAAAGGATTTCTAGTGATTATTATGCTAAACCGCAAATTGAAAGATTGTACTGTCCTAGTTCTACATCTGATGGAGTATTCCTGGATTTGCCAAGGGGTGGGATAGGTTGCCACTCGGGCTGCAGTAGAAACGTTTGAACACCTTCTAAAACCTACCTATAGGAAATTTATTTATGTCTAGCCTGTGCTAGCTACCCTACCTCAATTATTTATTCTTTAGAGATTTTCCGATCCTATAATCATATGGGGTGCTGAGGGTGAAGGTCCATTTTCTGTAATTTCTTCAGAGCTGATAATGGGCGCAGTCCTGCCTAGCCAGAGATCTAAAATCTCTCACTGTCTGACCTGAGGCGTCCAGATTTGTTTCAGCAGTGGCATTGTTTGCAAGCCTAGGCAACTTGGCGAGACTTCATCTCTATAATAAATCAAAAAATCAGCCGGGTGTGGTAGCGCGTGCCTGTAATTCCGGCTACTCGGAAGGCTGAGGTAGAAGGATCGCCGGAGCCCAGCAGGTCGAGGCTGCGGTGGCCGGGAGCGGCCACTACACTCCAGTCTGGGTGACAGAGTGAGACTCCAACTCAGAAAAATAAAAATAAATAATTTCTGTGGCTTTATTACAAGGACTAGCCTTTGGAGTTTTTAATGTATTTCTGGACTATAATGGTAGCCTGACAGATTAGTTCAGACTATAATTTGAACCAGACACTCAAGTAAATTTCAAATAAAATTTGAAAACAAATCCAAAAATGTTTGGAGACTTGCATCCAGAAAAGACTTTATTATGCCTAGATTGTTTATAGAATTTCTTTTGTATGTATATTCTTTTCATAAATTTCCTCATACCATTTTTAGCTTGCTTATAAACCATTTTATTTTTGTCTCTACCCCCTTTTAAAAAAATTCTCAGATAACTATTTACTTTATTATAGGACAGAAGTTTACCATATAAGATTTCTTTTTTTAGATAAAAATATCTTTTCTCTTATATTTTTATTTTTTTGTTTTTTTACTGAAACCTTATTTGTACACCAACAACCTTTTTATATTTTTCCTTTGCTTTTTGCTTTCCTTTTTATTTATTTATAGATAACCTTTTACAGTTATAATTTGAATTTACCTTTTAGTGACCATCAGGTGAAACATTTAACTTTTGGAACACCTTTAACTCCCATTAGAGAGCAGGTTTTAGGAGAAAGAAGTTCAGTATGAGCACAAGGGCTAAAAACCTAACCTCAGTATTAATTAAGAAATTAATTTGGACTCCAACCACATTCATATAGAGCCAAGGATTCTTTGGGGGTGATGGCAAACAGAGCACTGGGTTGGACTGTGCTTCTTCCCCTTTGATTAATGGCCACTATTACCGAGCTCTCCCTTTGGGAGAGGCCACATCATCTCTTTCAGTGGCTTTTTAGTTCGGATGTTGGACAAGGTCCTGGGCACTTAGGCCATCAAGAACAATTGTGCTTTAAGTGCCCAGGTTGACCACATTCATAGCAGTTGATACCATCCCCCTTAGCAGGTTTATCTTTATCAGGCCTCTTTTGGGTGGCTGGAGCTTTGCCTTTAGTGGCAACTGCCAATAGGTTTATTTGGCAGTTTATTTCCTCTGACTGGTGCTCATTTTGGAGTTCGTCTCTTTTTTTTTTCTTAATGTTTCAGTTTCTAAGAACTTCAGAAGCTTTCTATAATTGGGAGTTTGGTATTCATAGTCCTGGGTCAAGCCTCTGGAGTTGGGCATTTAATATTCTATAGGATATAATCTTGTTTGCAAAGTAGTGAAATAAATTTTTTAAATGCCTCTGCATACAGAACTTTTGACCATTTTTTTTAGGTCTACAAAGTGAGTTTAATTTCCAGATAGTTTTGCTTCTTTTCAAACCCTATTATCTGCTGTGTTCAAATTTGATTTTAATAATGCACTTATTTTTTTAAAACCATGTGATTTTAATTTGCTTTAATTATTTAAAATCTGTCCCATTGGGGTGTCTGAGGGTACAGATTATTATACATTTTCTTGGTTACTTTTCTTGAAAACCCAGAATTTAGCCAGGCTCAGTGGCTCAGCCTGTAATCCCATGCTTTGGGAGGCTGAGGTGAGTGGATTGCCTGAGCCTGCAGGTTCGAGACCCGTCTGGGCAACTTGGCGAGACCTCATCTCTACAATAAATCAAAAAATTAGCCGGGCGTGGTAGTGCGCACCTGTAGTTCCAGCTACTTGGAAGGCTGAGGTGGAAGGATCACCGGAGCCCAGTGGGTCGAGGCTGTGGCCACTGCACTCCAGTCTGGGTGACAGAGAGAGACTCTAACTCAAAAAAAAAAAAAGAAAACCCAGATTTTGTTTTGAACATTTGCAATTTATTTCTCAAAGGAGAATTCTAAAACAAATAACTAAATAAAGCCATAAACAGCAATGCCAGGAATCCCTAGAACCCTGATGGCTTCTTCCAAGCTGAGTGTTCTCAGCCCTTCTTGAAGCGCCCCCCCCCCACTTTTTTTTCTGTTCTATGATTTTCCAATGATGCCTACAAAATGGCATGGTATAAAAACTTTTTAGACTGAGCCCGCAGGTTCGAGACCCACCTGGGCAGCAAGACCTCATCTCTATAATAAATCAAAAAATCAGCTGGGCGTGGTAGCGCTTGCCTGTAATTCCGGCTACTTGGAAGGCTGAGGCGGAAGGATCACCAGAGCCCAGCAGGTCGAGGCTGAGGTGGCTGGGAGCGCCCACTGCACTCCAGTCTGGGCAACAGAGTGAGACTTCAACTCAAAAAACAAAAAACAAAACAAAAAAAAAACACTTTTTAGAGTGAACAGACCACATAGATGTAAAATGATCTGTTTATACTTATTCCTCACTATGAACAGGCAAAATTGTCAAAAATCCTCATGAATTACTAAACAGTAGTCTTAGTTGTAAAACGTGGACAATTAAGTGAGAGTGATTAGGTCTTACTCTATGCTCCATAGAGTGTGCCTAGTACTTGACCTGTCCCTTAGGTGAAGTACCAAGCTTACAAGGTGACTTAATCAGGTGGGAATGGCCAGTTCCCATGCCTTATTAAGTCCTGCAAAGTATTCAGCATTTAAAGTTTTACCAGTCTTGTAAGGGGTGTGCTAGTCAGGCATAGCCAAAAAAGCAAGCATTAGTGTTATCTAGCATTACAATTTATTTTTTACTTATTTATTTTTTTGAGTTGAAGTCTCACTCTGTCGCCCAGACTGGAGTGCAGTGGCTGCTCCCGGCCACCGCAGCCTCGACCTGCTGGGGCTCCGGCAATCCTTCCGCCTCAGCCTTCCAAGTAGCTGGAACTACAGGCGCGCGCTATCATGCCCGTCTAATTTTTTGATTTGTTGTAGAGATGAGGTCTCGCCAAGTTGCCCAGGCGGCAGGCAATCCACTCACCTCGTCCTCCCAAAGTGCTGGGATTACAAGCTGAGCCACTGAGCCTGCCCGCATTACAATTTAAAGTAGGGACTTAGCATACATTATAGGACTCTAAGAGACTTCCCAATAGTTTTATAGGGACAAGCAGTTAATTAGGATCTTAGGCAAGGCCTAAACCTTTAGAAACCGACTTACTTTCAACTAACCTGGTTTTTAGCATTTGCAAACAAGAACAGTCTATTCAGTCCCTTAGTTGCCAGAAAAATATTACAAAATTATTTTCTCCAAGGCTAGCATTAACTTGCACTGAGTTAGCAAAAGGCTAAGGAGCATGTAAGAGACATTTCTATGTTTCCTTACAGGTGGATTAGAATGAACTCCTTCAGAATTTATGAAGGCGAACACAGGCTAAGGAAGGGAGGGGGTGTGGTCCCGGGAAAGAATTCAAGATAACCAGTAGCACTTCACATATGCAGCAGGCAATTTCCCACAACCTTAACAACAAAAGACAGGAATTTTAACAGTCCCAACGGGTTGGGAGAAATACCACACAAATAAAGGAGGGAAACATAAAATGACATAAAGAAACATGCGCCAATCAAGTTTTGTTTTTGTTTTTGTTTTGTTTTGTTTTGTTTGAGTTGGAGTCTCACTCTGTCACCCAGACTGGAGTGTAGTGGCCGCTCCCGGCCACTGCAGCCTCGACCTGCTGGGCTCCGGAGATCCTTCCACCTCAGCCTTCCAAGTAGCCAGAATTACAGGCATGCGCTACCACGCCCGGCTGATTTTTTTGATTTATTGTAGAGATGAGGTCTTGCTGCCCAGGCGGGGAGGCTGAGGTGAGTGGATTGCCAATCAAGTTTTTAAAAGGCAACATGTGCCGGGCTCAGTGGCTCAGCCTGTAATCCCCCGCCTTTGGAAGGCTGAGGTGAGTGGATTGCCTGAGCCCACAGGTTCGAGACCCATCCGGGCAACTCGGCAAGACCTCATCTCTACAATAAATCAAAAAATTAGCTGGGTGTTGTAGTGCGTGCCTGTAGTTCCAGCTACTTGGAAGGCTGAGGCGGAAGGATTGCCGGAGCCCCAGCAGGTCGAGGCTGCGGTGGCTGGGAGCAGCTACTGCACTCCAATCTGGGCGACAGAGTGAGACTCCAACTCAAAAAAAAGACATGTCCCATCAAACAAAGCACAGTAACCCAACCAGCTCCTCAGCAGATTCAAAACGACATACACACACAAACAAGAGAATGAGGGGCATGGGAAACATCCACTTCATCCCCTTCAGCTATACTCCTCACGAAGACACCTCTTAGCAATTGGCAGGTTGATACACCCCCAAAGCAGACTGACTTCATGCGGAGCCCTCCCACCATCCGTCTCATTCACACACAATCACACAGCACATTCTTCAACCCTCTGCCCTAATCCTAGGAGTCTATGGGTTCATCTTCAGACAGTGTTGTCTTCCACTGCCTTTCAGCCCTTTCCTTCAGGCCGGAGATTACTAGCAGACTCTGGGAGGTGATCAAGCTCCCCTTCTGTCATCTGTTGGCGGGTCTATGCAAAGGCCCTTATTCTTTCCCTTTCCATCGAGTGGTCTTTCTGTCCTTTCCATCAGGTGGTCATCCTTATGCCAGTTCCTCACCTCTTGGGTCCCTGTTGTGCTTTCGTGGTCCAAGCCTCAGTGTGCTGGGGGGGGCCTCCCTCCTACGGATCAAAAGGTCCATTGCACGCCAGGCGAGATTGCCCTTTCCGTCCCCCTGGAGATTGTATCTCGATGACAAAGGAGGTGGAACACACCATCTCCAAACTCTCCTATTCCGCTCAGTGCACCAGAATAATGTAGTGGGAAGACAGAGAGATCGTGACACTAAGACTACTATAGGAAGTGGCAATTTTATTTATGGTGGCGGACTGGGTGGGCTAACACTCCCAGGCCGAGCTCCTCAGAAAGGGAGAAGAGGGTTTTATACCTTCATTTAGGTAAGGGTGGGGAGTCGTGTTGAGCGATTACCATTTCTTTTTTTTGGAATCTACAAGGTTATACTCAGCAAAATCAGATCTTTCGAAGAACAAATGGTCTCCAGGAAATGCACGGCAAGCAGGGTTGTAAACTATCAACTTCAAAAGAGGGTTTTGGATAAGTCTGTGACTTAGTTACTCTTTTGCATTTCCATGAAAGCCATCAGTCCTTGGCTATTTGGTTTTTCTCAAACAAAGCTGGTCTGGTGGTTTTCAGAGCTTGTCGATTGATTTTCAAAAGGAATACTTTTAACTGCTACCAGCCTCCTCTCTGCCACAATGTATTCTGGATCTTGGCTTTCTGATGATATTGTTGGGCAGGTTTGGTGCCTGAAAGTCATCCAACTGGCAGAAATCTCTCTCCAATGGTCAATATATAAATGATCATCCTAGCATATTATAGGATAATATTTTTCAAATAATTGAAATATAATTTTCTCTACAAAAACAGATGAGAAATAGCTAAATTAGGAATGCCATCTATAAATCCACAGTTACTTAAGAATAGCTTCTTCTGTGATCCAAAGAGACAGTCTTTTCGGTGAGAGTTAAAAACACTCAAGCCAGGCATGGTGGCTCACGCCTGTAATCCTAGCACTTGGGGAGGATGAGGCAAGAGGATTGCTTGAGCCCAGGAGTTCAAGACCAGACTGGACAGCATAGTGAGACCTTGTCTCTACAAAATATCAAAAAATTAGCCAAGTGTGGTAGCATGCACTTGTAGTCCCAGCTACTCAGGAAGCTGAGGCAGAGAGATCACCTGAGCCCAGGAGGCTGAGGCTGCAGCAAGCCATGATCATGCCACTGTACTCTAGCCTGGGTGACAGAGTGAGACCCCAACTCAAAAAAAAAAGAGAGAGGAAAGAAAATAAACACTTAACATGAGATCTGCCCTCTTAAGAGATGTTAAGTGTATAGTATGTCTGCCTATTGTTAACTCTAAGAACAATATTATGCAGCATATCTCTAAAACTTACTCATATTGCATAATTGAAACCTTATATCCATTGACCAGCAATTCCCAATTCCCCCTCCCCTAGCAACTATCATTCTACTCTCTGCTTCTATGGATTTGACTATTTTAGATATTCCATATAGGCAGAATTATACAATATTTGTTCTTGTATAATTGGGTTATTTCACTTAACATGTCTTCGAGTTTCATTCAAATTGTCATCTGTTGCAGAATTTCCTTCCTTTTGTTTTTTGGGGAGTTTTTTTGTTGTTGTTGTTTTGAGGCTGAATAATATTCCATTGTATGTATATACCACATTTTCTTTATCCATCCATCCACTGATGGACATTTAGGTTGTTTTTACATCTTTTTTTTTTTTTTAAGTTGGAGTCTCACTGTCGCCCAGACTGGAGTGCAGTGGCCGCTCCCAGCCACCGCAACCTCGACCTGCTGGGCTCCAGCGATCAGCCTTCCAAGTAGCTGGAACTACAGGCGCGTGCTACCATGCCCAGCTAATTTTTTTGATTTATTGTAGAGATGAGGTCTCGCCTGCCCAGGTGGGTCTCGAACCCGCGGGCTCAGGCAATCCACTCACCTCAGCCTCCCAAAGGCGCAGGATTACAGGCTGAGCCACCGAGCCCGGCTGTTTTTACATCTTGACTATTGTGAATAATAGTGCAATGAACATGAGAGGGCTACTATCTCTTTGAGATCCTGGTTTTAATTCTTTTGGATAAATACTCAGAAATGAGATTGATTTTTTAAAAATAAGACAACAAATGTTGGCAAGGATATAGATAAATTGGAACCTTTGTATGCTGTTAGTGGGAATGCAAAATGGTGCAGCTAATATGGAAAACATTATGGAGATTTCTCACCAAATTAAAGGTAGAGCTACCATACAATCCAGAATGATACTTTTTAACATGAATCTAAAGCAATAGAATAGTTTTAGAGGAAGATTATGCAATTATAGTCATTCAACAGAATAGTTTTAGAGAAAGACAGTACAATTATAGACATTTAGTTACACATCTAGCCTTACTTGGAAATGATCTTAATCTCATTAGCTTCTTGAGATAGTCATCTCAGCATAATATAGAAACTACCTATAGGCCATATTCCAGCAGAGGTTTTTCTGCCCCCCAAAATTTAGGTAAAATTGACTTGAAATTTCATGCCCTGTGGAAATGCCAATATCTTTTCTAATACTTCTGTCAATTCCTGGTAGATTTAAAATTGTATGGCCACTCTGGATCTGCCTTCCTCTCCTACTGCCCTGGGGATTGTTCTTTTATCTTTGTCTTACTATTGACCAAATGTGAAATTCAGCACCTTTCCTTGATTTCTAAAAAAAAAAAAAAAAAAATTCACCCAAAGCAAAGTGAATGTCAAAGAAAATTGGGAGAAGTTTAAATTTTAAACAAACTTAAATCATGCATTAAACATCCATTCCTGTCCTAAAATTGTTACAAACTACTGAATTGCTTGGCCATACTCTTTCTTTCCTCCTCCTCCTTTTCTCTGTTCTGCTCCTTCTCAATTCCAAAATTCTATATAGTTTCTTATCTTTTTATTCTCATCTCCTGCTGCTTATGCCCTAGGGTCTTGTCTAAATTTTTTCCAAAGATATTTTTCCAAACAAAGCTAACAGGAAATCTGGTGCTAATTGTAAAGATAATCATAATCTCACAGACACATACCCACATCATACACATACCTATGTGATTATCAGAGCTATTTTTCCCCTGGCCAGTCTACCTCAGCCACTATCTTGCCTTAAATTGAGCTCTTTTCTTTCAGAAGTGATGGCCAGTATGCCTGTTGTGATGTTCCTCATGGGCAGTGCTGCAGGAAAACTAGGGAAAAGATAGCATCATATGTTGGAATAGAAATATAGAGCATGGGATGGGACCTACAGATACAGTGGCATGAGATATTTTGCTATCAATCAACTAATATTTATTCAACAACTATTCTGAATAAGACTTTTCGGTAGAAGCATGAAGGAAAAAAATCTTGTATATGATTGTATGGATATATTAGGGATTGTAACTCCTAGAGTATTAACAAAATATAATTTGTCCTCACCCAGGCTGAATGGAGAGAAGAAGTGAAAAAACATTTTGAAAAGATCAAAAGTGAAGGAACTTGTATACACCGATTAGACGAAGAACTAATTCGAAGGCGCAGAGAAGAACTCAGGTCAGCTCATCTCTCCTTCTCTACCTCCTCTCATCTCAGGTCTTTCTTTGTGAATCACTATTTAACTTTCTACACATCCTTCACCTCTGTTTTTTACTGTTATGTTCTTTAAAAGTTGCTCTGGTTGGGCATGGTGGCGTGTGCCTGCAGTCCCAGCTACTTGGGAGGCTGAGGCAGAAGGATTGCCTGAACTCAGGAGGTAGAGGCTTGGGTGAGCTATGATCATACCACTGCACTCCAGCTTGGATGACAGGGTGAAACTCTGACTCAAAAAATAAAAAAAGTTTCCCTGAAAGTCCTCCTTTATATCCCTTATCCTCTCCTCCCAACTCTGTCATCTTCTTTATTATATCACTGCAATAAAGATTCCTAGAACAATGCTATTTGTTCATTCAGCCACTGTCTAAGGTGCCATGAAAGTCCAGAAATGTGTAAGTTTAGTCCTGAAGTCCTTGGCTTCAAGATGCTTACAATTTATTAAAGGATATTTATAGATAATCATGTCTTAGTTCTAGTTGCTATAACAAACCTTAGACTGGGTAATTCATAAACAACAGAAATTTACTGCTCATAGTTCTGGAGACTGGGAAGTCCAGGATCAAGGCTCCAGCCAATTCAGTGTCCATTAGGCCCATTTCTCATAGATGGTGACTTCTATGTGTCCTCACATGGTGAAAGAGACAAAGGGTTCCCTCAAGTCTCTTTAATAAGGGCACTAATAATATATATTTAATATAAGGTGAAAGGTAGGAACCCCAAGAACCTTAGAATAGAAGAACTTGGTAAAATAATCCTAGTGGTAGTGCAGTCATTTTATCTCAGCCCTAGCCCTGTCATGTATTGTTGAGACTTCCTGCTGACCAGCCTATTCTTTTACCTCTTAATCATGAGCAAGAAGTAAAACTGGCTTCCCAGGGTTAGGACCTGGTAATACAGCATAGCTAATGAAGCTTAGCCTGGGGTAGAAATGCCAAACTAGAGGGGGAACCTGTTCCTCGATGTAAGAAGGGATACGAGGGGGTGATATGGCCTTTTGGGCTGGGCCCTGGTCTGGAGAGGGCTCAGGGGGATCAAGAGTCCTGTGGAGTACTCCTACAAAATAAGCCAGCAGGCGTTCTGAGTAGAGAATAATGCAAGTTCCAAGTTGACGCATAATTTCCCTGCTGAGCAAGGAAGCAGGGCAAGTGCAAATGACCAAACACGAATGATGAAACATTTGACTTCCCAGTAAGCATGGCAGGGGTATTGTGGTTAGGGGCTTAGAAGGAACACCACTGACCCCTACTATAGAGACAGGAGAAGGAAGGAGGGGACCAGGGAATTCAGTTAAAGCTGAGCAGGTAGCCCCAGTATCGATGATGAAGGAGATAAGGCTACCAGTGACAGATTTCCACTCTGGATTTCAGTTGGCTATATGAGGCGCTCAGGAGAGCAGGGAACAACTGAACCTGAGGTGTGTCAATCAGATTGCAAAACACTCAGTAGGACCAGCTCAGAGTCCAACCTAGCTGTATGACACATGGCTGGTGCCTGAGAATAAGTAGACGGTTTTTCTGTGTGTTGGTTTAGCAGTTGTGCAGGTACCTAGGGGGTGTCCAACCTAGCTGTATGACACATGGCTGGTGCCTGAGAATAAGTAGACGGTTTTTCTGTGTGTTGGTTTGGCAGTTATGCAGGTACCTAGGGGGTGGTCCAACCTAGCTGTATGACACATGGCTGGTGCCTGAGAATAAGTAGACGGTTTTTCTGTGTGTTGGTTTGGCAGTTGTGCAGGTACCTAGGGGGTGCACCTCTGTCCAGCTGGGCAGACATGGCAATCACATCCCCAATGCCTGACCCATCCACACTTAAGACACGGGTAGAAGGTGGCAGCTTGGTGCAGTCTTTAACCCAGTGACTGGATTGATGACACTTGAAACAGTTCCCCGGCGGCTGTTGCTTACCCCAATTACTGCCAGATTTTCCATGGTAGGAGACTGTGAAGGGTAAAGAGGTAAAGGTGGGTTTCAAGAAGCAGGGGCAGCTAGGTCAGCAGGATCCTAGTCATCTGGCGATGAAGTAGCTATTAGAGGAGTGAGAACAAACATGCAACAGGAAGAGTGTAGGCCCTGATGATGAGCTAACTCGAAAAAGGCCTGGACATAGGGGATTCATTATGCTTCTTGTTCCTCCTAATGTATAAATCAAGTTGCATCAAGGTGTTATATGCCAGGGAGCCTCCGCGTGGCCAAACTTCCCCATCGCCTAACTTATATTCTGGCCAGGCTGTGTTTCAATAAAATGTGAGACATTTGGGCAGATATCTTTCTCTAACGAAAGATGTTTGAGACTTTTTAAAAGACATGCCAACAATGAATCTTCTTCCACAACCAACTAAGAATTTCCCATGAGGAGCCCTGGAATGGAGAGAGAAAGAGAGCATCCTAAGGACAGTGACAGAGAGAGAGAGAAAGAGAAAGTCCATATACTTATTGAGTCCAGCATTCCAGACAGAGGCCTAATGGAATTACCCTGTGTGTGTGAGAACAAGTGAGAGAGCGCATCCTCTGTCTCCTCCACCCACCCGAAGCTGCACCTTCACTGTCGAGGGCCCCAGGACCCAGTGCTAGAGCTGCTCTGAAACCACACTTGGGAGACTTTGCCAAGATTTCTGCAGAGGGCCCTGGGCCCAAGTGGACTTAGAGAAAGAGAAAGGGTGACCTCTCAGCTGTTCCTGGAGCCCTTCCTGACCAGATAAGCAATTGGACTCACTGGAGATGTTACTTCATACCGAAAAAAACACTGAAGCAGTGCAGGGCTGCGCTTGGTGTAGCTCGTCTTCAGGCAGAGAAAATAGGGAATAAATAGCAAATGAGAGGGGCCGAGCACCTCGCCTCTCACCCAACAAGCAATGGCAGTCCAAGACCTTCCTTTGGAGAACTTCTTGCCTTTCCAGGGAGTTGCCCTGGCAAAAAGGCCTTCAGTTGCCTTCTGAGATCTAGTCTGGTCTGCAGAGAAGCTTGGAGAGCTCAGCTTGCTAAAAAAGGTAAAGGATCGACCTTAGTCTCCCACCCTAATGGGCCACAGTAGTCTGCTGCCTTTCCTGGGGCCCAGACACACCCAGGAGCCCCCCGGCCCGAGCCATAGTT
>JAPVLO010001948.1:0-48525 GCA_027257055.1 Cephalopachus bancanus
TCTTCAAAAGGAAACAGAAAAGACACAAGTTCGACGGCAGTCTCTCGTGCCCACCCGGCCCGTCGGTGGGTCACGGCCCCCGTCGTAGGTACCTCCTCTACCGCCCAAAGAAACCTCGCGAAGAAGCTCGCGTTTGGGGTTTCCAACAGCCTCCCTCTCCCCGGCTCTCCCCGCCACAGATCCACCCAGATCTCCAGGCTGCACCCCCGTCCCCGGCGGCCACCCGCGGGCGCGCGGGCCGGGCCGGGCCGGGCTCCGGGCCACGTGCGCGCCGCCCCCACCCGCCCGTGTGGCCGGCGGGGACCGGCGCTCGCGGCCCCGCCACGTCCGGGGAGCGGCGGGCGGCCGAGGGCAACGTCACGTACCTGCCGGGCCGGGGGGCGCTTCCGTCCGTCCCCGCGCGTCCTCTGTCGGCGCCGGGGCCCGCCGTCCAGTCCCCTCCGAGGTGGCCCGCGGTGGCCGGCGGCGCCGCGCCCGGGCTCGGCCGCGCACAGGAAGCCCGCGCCTGCGGACGGGCGACCCTTTTATAACCCACTTGTGACTCATAACCGACCAGGCGCCTTTTCTGTAAACCCCCCGCTTCGCCCCCCTCCTGCCTGTTCTTGGAACCTACGGCGTGAAAAAACTTTTTTCTTTTTAAAGGAAAAGTCGAAAAAGCCCAGCGCCCCGGGGAGCGGTGTTTCCCATGTCCCCTCCTCGCGGGCCACTCGGGTGTGTGTTTTCTCCTGACACGCGCCGTGTACTTTCCTGCCCCCGCGCCGCAGGGCTCGGTCTCCAAGCTTTGTTCTTACAGAAAAGGAAACGCTTTCAAATGACGGCCCAGACGGCGCCCGAACTCTCGGTCCGGGGAGGGGAAGTTGAGACTTCTTGCAACTGGGTGGCCCGGTGTCTGCGCTCTCCTTGCAGACGAGAAAGAAGAGGGAGCCCAAGGCCAGTGGAAGGTTTCGCCTCCCAGACGGAATCGGCCAAGGCAAGAGGGTCCCCCACGGAGGAGGAGATCGGTTTTAGGTGACCCTCTATGTGACGACCCCTCTCCCTCGTGACCCCGCAAGAGTCGGCGTTTGGCATCCAATGTAAAACTGGGGTTTCAGAATGCTTGTGTCTCGCTGTTACCCGCATTTATACGTCAGGATGCGGGGATATAGAACTTGAATCTTTATTTTGAGCCTCACTGGCATTCATTCCCTCCCTGCCCTCCACTCCCACCGCCAGGACTATTCCTGGAGAACGTAGGGCTTCAGTCATTTTTAATTTTGGTTTTATCACGCCCCTCGATTTCCTCCCCACCCTACCAGAAGGGGAGCATTTTCTTGGAGCAGCCATCTGATATCTTGGATGGAAAGGAACAGATAGATCGAAAGCCTTCCAAGTTTATATTGCAAGCCTAGTTGAGTAGCTCATTCGTGAGCTTTAGTCAGTAAACTTTCAGACCTTGAGGAAGAAGAAAGACATAGGAGGGGAGGGGGAAGATGGAATAGAAGTGATGTGATGTAACTGTGCCTTTTTGTAGGTAAGACAGGACCACTGCTGGATATTTGACCCTCCATCCCAAGGCCAGAAGACATATTAGAGGTTTATATTAAACTAATGTCAGAAAATTAGTTTCTAGAACTCTCAAATACATTACAGAGCTGGAAATCCCATAGTCTTTAATGCACAGACTGCTCAGGTTGGTTGAGGAAGTTGGGAGCATCTTAAAACTCTCTATTCTTAAGACATGTTTCTTCTTTCTTATACTTTAGAAAAGTAAAACCATGATGATAACAACTAAGGTTGATCGAGTCATTGCCCTGTGCCGGACTCTGTCCTCCATGTGTTAATTCTTTCAGTCCTCACTATGATCATAGAAGGAAGGAGCATTATGATGTCTGTTTCCAGATGAGGAAGCTGAGGCACAGAGAGATTAAACACTTTGCCTTAGGTCATAGCAAGTAGTCAAGCTGAGATTCAAAGTCAGCTCCAACCTAGGAGGTCTGTCTCAATAGTCCAGTAAGTCTGCTTGCCAAATGTCTGTAGTATCCAGGAACTGGGGAAGAGGCATGCAGTGGGGCATGGGGCAAGGACCTGTGATTCCCACCCTGTGGGCCACGCCCTTCTGCTGGTTATAGACACCTGCAAGACCTGTCTGAATTTCCCTCTTCTCATTACAGGCTGAACTACAAGGGCCTATATTTGACCTTTCACTCCCCAAATGACAAATTTGTATAATTCAGTGTCATAGAAGCAGGGTTCAATCCTCCCTTCTCCCAGTAACAGAAGTAGTTCCAGGTCATGTGTAAACCTCCCCATCTTAGGGCCTAGTTTGAACACCCATCATAGTGGGGCAGAGAAATGGGTTTTTGGAGTCAACCCCACTTGCATGTTACACTAATTCTAGCTGTGGAAACTAGGTGTTAAACTCTTTATGTGTCATTTTCTATAAAATGAGCAAAAAGATGTCTCCTATTAGGAATTTCTATGGACTCAATCGCATCCTCCTAAAATTCATGTGTTGAAGTCCTAACCCCAAGTGTGACTATATTAGGAGGTAGGGCCTGCGAGAAGGAGATGAAGGTCAAATGCGATCATAAGGGTGGGGCCCTAATCCAGTAGGTCTAGTACCCTTACCAGAAGAAGACACCAGGGTTCTCTTTCTCTCATTGGTCAAAGAGGTCTTCTGAACACATAGTGAGATGGTAGTTGCCTATATACCAAAAAAGAGTCCTCACCAGAAACCAAACTCTGCTGGACCTTGATCCTGAACTTTCTAACCTCCAGAACTGTGAGGACTAAATAAAACTGTTGTTGTTTCAGCCACCCAGTCTTTGGTATTTTGTTATGGCAACCCTAGAAGACTAAGAGAGGGAGATAATGGTTAAATAAGGTGATTAATGCAAAGAACTTCCTCTAAACGATAGCTTGAGAAAGTGAGGGCCAGTTGCTGGGACAAGTGTCATCTCAGGGATGTTATTGTTGTTAGAGATATGTCCCCCTCCCTAAATTATATGTTGAAGTCCTAACAACCAATACTTCAGAATATGACCTTATTTGGAAACCGAGTCCTTCTGGATATAATTAATTAAAAATGAGGCCGTATGAAGTAAGGTGGGCTTCTAATCCAATCTGAATAATGTCCTTATAAAAAGAACATGTTGTTAGAGAAAGAGCCACACATAGAAGGAAGACAATTTGAAGAGACACAGGAGGAAGATGGCCACCTACAAGTCAAGGAGCAGAGTCTTTCCTCATGACCCTCAGAATTAACCCCTCCTGCTGACACCATGATCTTGAACTTCTAGCCTCTAGCACTGAAAGACAATACATTTTGTTGTTTAAGCGAATCAGTTTGTGGTTTCTTGTCCTGGCAGTCCTAGCAAAATAATACAGATGTCTCCAGGGCTGATTGACTGGTGTTGTCCCTCCTCATGGCTCTTCACACCAATGACTTCCCACACCAATGACTTCTCAATATGACTTATCATTGACAATGATGAATAGGTTGTGGCAACTGGCACAGCTACATGTCGATGAAGAGGTCTTGCTAAAACACCCTAAGTTCATGAAATTCTACAGAAACCAAAATAATCTTAGGAAGTGTTTAGGAACCAACCTCCAATCTCTCTCCTTAAAAAATAAGGGGTGGAAAATATAAAAATAATTCCTGGAAGTTTGGTACTAAACTCATGTTGAAGCTGGGCCCTTTGGAAGAATGTGAGGGAGAGACATTTCCCAGAGTGGATAATAGTTTTTAGATGGTGGGTGAAGAAATACACTCACATTTCAGGCTTGACCAGTTTACCCATGTAGCACAAGGTTTCTGTTCACTGTTTACTCTGTTGTACAATAAAATGGAGATCATTAATTATTCTGTGAACTTGTGGCTGTTCTCTGTCCCTCAGGACGAAGCGGGTTGAATCGGCTTCCTCTGGACTTCATCAGTGGTGCAACCATAATTAGTGCCCAAGGCCAAAAAATGTGGCCTTCATAAGACATTCAGACTTAATAGTGTTTGTTTTTATTTTTCGTAAACAAAGCATCAGAGGGTTTTTCTATAATAATTTAATTGTTATTCCTTTCACTGCTCATAACATTTTGGAAGCCCAATTCTGGTCTATGTTTTTTTCACCCACATTTCCTCTGTAGATGGGTTACTGGCTTAGAGTGTTGTGTGACACTCTTAAATCCTGGGATGCCTTTCTTTTCAGAGGTTAAAGGAGTGGCCTTTTTTTGTTCTTTCTCCATCAAACAGATGAAATTTACAAATGAGAGAGAACTGACCTTTCAACCTTACCTTTCCCATTCACTCCTCTACAAAGAACAGTGACATGAAGTCAAACCTCTGCCCAGGAGACTAATGTTTTCAGCAGTGAGTTACAGATTCTGATTAGCTATGCCCTAATTGTTTAATCATTTGTGCTTTAATCATTAAATTTCTTCTAATAATCCTTTTGTCTGTATATATATTACCTTCTGTAGATAGCGTTTTTCGTAAACTTGGTGTTTAAACTGTTTGATAATGCAGATGTTTTGCTCTTGGTCCATTTTTTTCTTTTGCATGTTTTGGAAAGTCAAGTTGTCGTAGTGTTTTGGGAAATTTCATATAATGAAGCAAGGGTTAGATTCAGGGAACTGAACCGAGATTCTCAAAACATTTTGGTTCATGAACAACGTTGGCAGGGAACTGTTCTGTTTTCATGTCTGTCATCATCACATATAGAAAAAATTCCTTTATCTGCCAGCACTCACTTCATTCAGTGTCTGACCTCAGTCACATTCTTATCTCAAGTGGCCTGGCCCAGTGTTTTTAGCTTCAGTTGGCAAAGTGATGAGTCACTTGTAGTAAATCACTCTCCACTGTCTTGTTTTCTCCCTTGCCTCCCTGAAATAACTCAGGAGACTTCTTTGAGCACCACCACTCTCTGTTCTTGTGTTCAGTTTCTGCCTGAAGACCAGCATGTATAAACCAGGCGCCTGAAACCAGCCCGAGAACTCAGGGCTACTCTATTTGTTTGCTTTTTTTCGTTGTTGAGATGAGGTCTTACTCTGCTGCCCAGGCTGTCATGCGATGGTGTAATCATGGCTCACTGCAACCTTGAACTCTTGGTCGCAAGTGATCCTCCTGCCACAGTCTCTTGAATCTCTGGAACTATAGGCGTGTACCACCACACCTGGCTAATTTTTTCTTTTCTTTTTTATAGAGATGGGATTTGCTATGTTTGCCAAGTTGATCTTGAACTCCTGACCCCAAGCAATTCTCTTGCCTCAGACTCCCAAAGTGTTAGGATTACAGGTGTGAGCCACTGTGCCCATCCCTCAGTACTACTCTAATGTTGCTCATTGTATTAGTCTCCTAGGGCTGTCATAACAAAATACCATGGACTGGGTGGCTTAGACAACAGAAATTTATTTCTCACGGTTCTGGAGACTGGGAAGTCTAAGGTCAGCGTACCGACTGATTTGGTTCCTGGCGAGAACTCTCTTCCTGGCTTGCAGACGACCACCTTCTTGCTATGTTCTCACATAGCCCTTCCTTGGTGTGTGTATGTGGAGAGAGATATTCTCTCTCTTCCTATTTTTATAACGCCGCTAATATGTCAGATTAGGACTCTACCCTTATGACCTCATTAATTATCTCCTAAAAGCTCTTATCTCCACATTTGTATGGGGGTTAGGGCTTCATCATATGAATTTTGGAGAAACACAATTCAGTTTATAGTATTTTGTTCCTGCCCCGTCAAAGTTCATGTCCTTCTCTTGTGCAAAAAATATATATTTTATGCCAACACCACCAAAAGTCTTATGTCGTTCCAGCACCAACTCTAGATTAAGAGTCTATTAACACTCATAAAGCATTTGGTATACACTTAAGTATTTAGTATGTTTTGGTATAAGTTGATTAATCAAATTGCATTGGCTCATGAATGCTCCTGTTTGAAGAATAACAGAAGTCAATTTTCAGATTGGTAGTTGACAGAGTTCTTGACTTATGTGGTCAAATTTATTCCTCCCTGATCTTGACCATCTCTTTAATTGATGCCACCATTCGCTTTATTGTTGCTTTTTTTCATGCCACATATCCAATTCATTAAGAATTCTATAGACTGCCTCTAAACCATTGCCTGACCACACCCACTTCTATCTATCTCTACTGCCACTACCCTAATCCAAATCATTATCCTCTTTTGCTTATTGATAGTCTTGTTTCCCTTCTTTTTCCTCCTATAATGCATACATAGCTAAGTAGTCTTTTATAAAGCTAACTCTGATGTCATATTCTTACTCAAAATTCTGTAGTAGCTTGTGACAACACTCAGAATAAATTTCAACCCTCTAATCTGGTCTACAAAGTCATATGTCATCTGGGTCCACTTACCCATCAGATATCATTTGTGCGTTTCTAATTATTCCTATAGTTCAGCCACAGTGGCGTTAGTTTTATTCCTGGAAATTAATTAGCCTGCCTCTGCCTTAAGAATTTACACTGTAATGACCACTGTGCTCCTTCTGACTTTATGTTCTCTAATCAGTAAGAGGGAAGTTTCTGAGAACATCAGCAAACAAAGCTATGGGAATGAACAATTATGCTAATGCTGATCTTCTAGGAGAGTAAACTTCCCTGTTCCTAGTAAAATGGAACGCCTATAGTGGTTGAACCAGGAGAGAAATATGACTTCTCTCAAAAGGTAGTATTGGCACTTTAGTGTAGCTTTACACATAATTTTGCTTCTTTGTGAAAACCTGATGATCCAAAGGAGGTCACGGATGGGTAATTACAAAGATCCTGACTCCTGAGCATGACATATGACCTTGGGATTTGTTTTTAACTGTAGACCTTATGTTTTAGCCTTTGCAGTTTCCTAGGGAACCCCCCCCACCCCAAAGAAAGGACAAAGCATCCAAGCTATAGAGCGCCAAGGCCTATTTCTCCAAGAAAATCAGGTGAGGGCCAGTATGGCCAAGGATAAATAATGACAAAGCTGAGGAATATAGCTTGATAGATTTCAGAATCTTTTTCTACCATATATACCTTCCTTCTCAAAGCAGAGAAGCAAATACCCACGGTGTTGGATAGTCAGTTCCTAAGGCCAAGGTCACTGCTGTTCCCAACACTGGCCCTCCATCCTGGGACTTAGCATATATTATCCAGTGGGAGTATACCTGGAGCCCCAAAGAGTCCTTTGATACTCAGAGATGTAAATTATCTCTCTGTTAGGATAACCTAGTTACGTGAAGGGGCCATTTCCTCAAAGTTTGGGCCCAACGTGTTCAGTTTCCTGTGTATCATCTCTTGGGTAGTGGTGAGATTATAGATCTAATGCTAGACTTCTCTCAGTGCTAACTTAAGGAGGGGTTGGTTATAGACTATAGACATTCTTTCTCACCTCCCAACTTAAACACAGATTACCAAGGTGGTATTGAGAGAGTCCCCTAAGTCTGTGTGTGCCCACATGGAGGGTTACAAATTATTCTGTTAGGGAAGGTCTTGGGTGTTTCCTATACCATACACCTTTAATACACTGCTAGAATGTCTTTAGAAGTCAATATCACAAAAGAGCCAGAACTGAGGTTAGTCCTCAGCAACCTGGCTAACTGGGGAGGCATTGCCTCTCACGAGTTGTTTGTCCCTGGGATGGCACACTAGGCTGTAGTGATGCGACATCATGATGACAGTTTTATAGTAGGACCTTTACTATATACGTAAATATATGTGTGTGTGGGTGTGTGTGTGTGTGTGTTTGTGTGTGTGTGTGTGTGTGTGTTTTGTTATGTGTGGCCTTCACATATTTATTTATTGAAGATATGAGGTACAATTCAGGATTAGGTATACAAGTGGTCATCGGACAACCTTCACATTTTTAAAGGACATTTATACACAGACATCCAAATAGACCACATTAAGTCTGGGGAAATATGTCTCAGATTCCAATTAAGATAAAATGATGGCCCAGCCTGGCACCCACCTGGTTTTCTCTGAGAAATAGACCTGGATGTGAAGGCCTGGCCTTGGCACTCCATAGTGTGGATGCTTTGTCCTTTCTCGGAAGGGGGAGTGTCCCCAGCAAGCTGCATGACATGACAAACTAGTGACAGAATTCACCACATTAGCTTTCATCGGAGAAAGATAAATCTTCTTTTCTGGTGTGTTCTAGGTAGTGTGGCTTGGTAGGCAGAATAATGTTTTCTTCAAAGATGTCTACTTTCTAATCTCTGGAACAGAGAAATACGTTATGTTACACAACAAGTGGGAATTAAGACTATAGCTGGTATAAATTCAGCTAACCTTAAAATTAGGAGATTATCCTATATTATTTGGGTGAGCCAATATGATTATAAGGGTCATTAAATGTAGAAGAGGAAAGAAAAACAGTGTATGTCAGAATATTACAATGTAAAAAAGACTTGACTGACCACTGTTGACTTTGAAGATGGAAGGGGGTCACAAGCCAAGGAATGTGGGTAGCTTCTAGAAGCTGGAAAAGGGAAGAAAACAGGTTCTCCACTAAGCTCCAGAAGGAACACAGCTTTGCTGACCCATTTTAGAATTCTGACCTCTGGAACAATAAAATAATACATCTGTGTTGTTTTGAGCCATGAGGTTTGTGATAATTTGTTATAACAGCGATAGGATACTAATACAGATGGGATAGCTGGAATCCCAGTCTCATGCCTGAACAGGACTGATTGCCTTAAGTGGTTGGGATGTAGCCAGTTTTCATAGAGCTTTGCAGAGGCCACTTCCTTCCTCTTGCAGGTGGCTGTTCTTGGACAAGTTAAGTTTTATTATCTGTTACCTTTCACAAATATTTCTAACTCAAATTACTTTGTTTTTCTCTACAAAATAAATTTCTTATTTAAAAATATTTAACAAAAAAATGCATATATCCAAGGTATACGACATGATGATTTGATTTATTTATACAGTGTGTAATGTTTATCATAATTAGATTAATGAACACATCATTACCACCCATGCTATACATTAGATCTCTAGAACTTGTTTATCTTGTTACTGAATGTCTGTACCCTTTGATGAACAACTTTATATTTTCCCTACTAACTACTAATAGCCCCTGCTAACTACTATTCTACTCTTTTTCTTAGTTTAACTTTTGTAGACTTTACATACAAGTGAGATCATATGGTATTTAATATTATACCTGCCTCTTTTCTTTCTCTTGTCAAATATCCTGGCACTTAACAGCATCAACATAGTTCCTTGTTTGCTTTATCCAAATGCACATACACATACACACCAAAATATATAGCACCGATATTATTACTAAAAACAACTTAATATGTTATAATCTTTTTAAGTGCTCTTTGTCTTTAGAGTATAGTCAACAAGAGATGTGCAGTACAATTTAATGCACAAGTAAGTTTACTTGTATAATTTGTTTTCAATTTTTGGATATTGCTTTTTTTTAAGTCATTTTTGTTTTATATTTTCATAACTTATTTGTGTGGTTTCAAAGTGAAATTTACAAATAAAAGTATTTTTTAAAAACATCTGTATTCTCTCCCTGTCATCTCTGTTTCTTTCCCTTAAAATATATTTATACAGGCCGGGCTCGGTGGCTCAGCCTGTAATCCCAGCACTTTGGGAGGCCAAGGCGAGCAGATTGGCTGAGCCTGCGGGTTCGAGACCAGCTTGGGCAAGTTGGCAAGACCTCATTTTTACAATAAATAAAAAATTAGCTGGGAGTGGTAGCGCATGCCTGTAGTTCTGACTACTTGAAAGGTTGAGGCAGAAGGAATGCCAGAGCCCAGCAGGTCGATGCTAGGGTGGCTATGAGAGTGCCACTGCATTCCAACCTGGGTGACGGAGTGAGACTCCAGCTCAAAAAAAAAAAAATTATACAATATCCTTCAATTAAAAATATACACAAACACACACACACACACACACACACACACACACACACACACATCTTCACTTAGATAAATGGCAGTGTGCTGGTCTATACTTTTCTCCACCTTTTGTTTTTCTATTTTATGATATATATTGGATATCACACCATAGCAGAATATAAAGATGGTCTTTATTTCTTATTGCAGATGCACAGTCCTTCATTGTATATCTCATACTGATGAATGTTTGGATGAGTTTTCATTTATTACAATTATCAATACTGCAATAATGAATACCCTTGTGTATTTCTTTTGTATTTTTGGCAACTTTATCAGGGTTCCACTCAAGAAGCAGAACCAAAAGGATATTTGTTGTAAGGAATGGGCTTGTATGATTGTTGGGGATGGCTAGGCAGGTCTGAATTCTGTAGGACATGCTGTTAGGAAGGCAGGTTGGGACTCCTGGGCACAAGCTGAAGCTGTGGCTTGCAGGCAGAATTTCTTCTTCAGGGAAACCTCAGTTCTGCTCTTCAGGCCTTCAAACTGAATAAATCAGGTGTACCTAGATTATGGAGGATAATCTTTCTTACTTAAAGTAAACTTATGATGGACTTTAATCACATCTATAAAATGCCTTCACAGCAACACCTCGACTAGTATTTGATTGACTATCTGGAAACTATTCCCTAGCCAAGTTAATACATATAACTGACTATCACACTGATATACCTTTTGGATAGACTTCTAGATATGAAATTGCTGGGTCAAAGGTTAAAGGCATATATAATTTTTCAAGAGATTGAAATCCTTTTCCAGAAGAATTATATAATTTTGTATTCTATCAATGTATGAGAATCACTGTTTCCCCACAGCCTTACCAATAAATATAGTTAGGATTTTCCTCAAGTGGTTAGGTAAGACATGTTACCTCAATGTACTCTTATTTTGCGTATCTCTTATTACATGTGAAGTTGGTCTTTGTTTTTGGTTGGATTATTGTTCTTATCCTCAAAGTACTTCTTTCTGGCATGTGACCATGAAGAACTACAGGAGTAGGTGGAGTATATTTTCCTGTCCCAGTGTCTTCCTTTGGACAATGGAATGTTAGTGAATGGAGGCATGCAAGGAGTTTAAATATGCTTACATGATTTGGCTTGGCTTATTTTTGCTTCTGTGATCTGCCATGAGATAGAGCATGCAATGAGTTTTCTCTGGTCCAAGGTGAAGCTGGATATGCATGGAATAGAGCTGAAATGAGCAGCTAACCTTGAGCCTGGAGTTTAGTGCCCAGAGCCCAGAGTCTCCAACTAACACAATCCAGCAGATTAATAGCAAATTGGTAGACCTACAAGCAAGAAACATATGGTTATTATTTTAAGGCACTGGGACTATTATACAATACTATGACTTCCATGACTGATTAAGACAAGCTTGCTTGTGTTTGTTTAAGTTTGCTTTTGAGTCTTTGAGGAATATCTGGGGAGGATACAAAAACAAACAAACAAACAAACTTTGAATTATCTTTTGGAGGGTGCGCCTCTTGTAGTACAGCCTTACCCTGCTAGGTAAGTGTTTTAGGAGCCCACCTGCATCAGTGTACCAGCTAGGGTCGTTGTGAGAGGCTATGTTTAGTTTCAGTGAATTATTTTTGGAGCTTCTTTCAGCACATTTGTCCATTTCATGATGGGTGATTTACAAGTGCCCACACAGCACTGAGTGTTCAGCAGTTTTTGACCAAAAATGTCATGACCCCCATACCCTAACCTCCTTATTCACCCAATCTCACCTTGAGATTTTTTTTGTTTGTTTCCCAGGATGAAAAAAGTTCTCAAAGGGAAGCATTTTGCTGATGTGAAAGAGGTGAAACAAAAAACAGCAGAAACACTAAAAAGCATCACAATCGATGAGTTAAAAAACTGAAGCAGTAGGAAAAAATGTCTCAATGGGTGGATTGCATCAAACAGAAAGTACTCTGAAGGTGACTGAAGTTTAAACATGTAAGAATAAGTGCACAATTTTATTTTTTTATTTTTAAATACACAATTTTTAATTAAAAAATTCCATTTTTGACTCCCCTTGTATTACTTTATAAGATTTATAGTAATTGTCATATAATTTTAAAAAATTCCCTTACACATTTGTTTTTATAGCCTTAATGTTAAAGTCAAGGGTAACTTGAGAACTTTCAATATGTTTCCCAACAACATAAAAATCAACCAACAGAGATGAGAGCCCTATAGAAATTAGGTATTTGAGAAAAACTTCTGCCCACAATATTGCCTTACCACTAAGTTATACACATAAGGGGGAACCTTTAAGAAAATAACCTAAAAAACAAAAAATAATAATTAAAAACTGAGCAAAGATATTAGTAATTCCACAGTTAAGTTCAGGTAAGTTGTTAAAAAGAGTTATTAAAAAATATAATAAAAAAAACAGAATCCAGATTGTTACAATATATTCTCTAAAAAATGTTCATTTTTTTAAAAACAAAACTTACTAAACATGCAAAGAAATAGGAAAATATGATCTCTTCTCGGTTCAAAAAAATAAGTAAGCAGCCAACAATAGAAACTGCTCCGAGTGAACACAGATGACTTGGTTTACATACAGGCTTCAAAGTAGCTATTATAAATATATTCAAAGACTTAAAGAAAATTGTGTTCAAATACCAAAAGAAAAATGTGTTGATGACTTAGCATATAAAAAATATCAATAGGAAACTAGAAAGTATAAGAAAAACCAAATGTAAATTCTAGAATTGAAAAACTGCAAGAACTGAAATAAAAAATTACTAAACTGGCCTAACAGCTGAAATTTAAGGTGGCAAAAGGAATACTAAAAGAACTTGAAAAAAAAATTAATAGAAATAATTCAATCTGAAAAATGTAGAGAAAAATATTGAAGAAAAAGAAAACCTTAGGCCAACATAAAGTGCATCAATAATGGAGTCCCAGAAGGAAAGGATAAAAGACAGGAAAATATCAAAGAAATAATGCTCCCAAACTCCCCAAATTTGATGAAAATATTTTCCTGCGCATCTAAGAATCTCAATAAATCATAAGTAGTATAAACATAATGATACCCACAGTTAGTCATATCACAGCCCCCCCAAAAAAAAAAACAAAAAATGAGAAATTTTTATTTTTTTGAGTTGGAGTCTCACTCTGTCGCCCAGACTGGAATGCAGTGGCCCACCGCAGCCTCGACCTGCTGGGCTCCGGCGATCCTTCTGCCTCAGCCTTCCGAGTAGCTGGAACTACAGGCGCGCACTACCACGCCCGGCTAATTTTTTTTTTTTTTTTTTTTAATCAGTATTTTTTATTATCGTTTTGTAGGGTACAGTTAAGGGTTAGGTGTACAATTACGTTTCATTCAGGCACCCTATTGATAAGAGGTGTTTTCCCAGTCCCAGATAGATATTAGCTACTGTTAATCCCATCCCCCCCCCATAATTTCCCAGTACCATCAGTCATTTTCTTATAGTATTACATTGGATGTTCAAGGTCCATTATATGAGTGAAAACATGTGATATTCTGATCTTTGTTTCTGTGAGAGGTCACTCAGTATTATAGACTCTAGTTCCATCCAGGTAGCTGCGAAATCCATGATTTTGTTCTTTTTCATGGCTGCGTAGTATTCCATCGTGTATATGTACCACATTTTTTTAATCCAGTCCTCTTTCGATGGGCAGCATGGTTGTTTCCAGGTTCTTGCTATTGTGAATAACGCTGCGATAAACATACGTGTACAGGTATCTTTTTTATAGAGTGATTTGTGTTCTTCAGGGTATATTCCCAGTAGGGGGATTGCAGAGTCATAAGGAAGGTCAATATTTAGAGCTTTCAGGAATCGCCACACTGTTTTCCACAGAGGTTGCACTAGCTTACACTCCCACCAACAGTGTAGGAGTGTTCCCTTTTCACCACAGCCTCTCCAGCAGCTGTTATTTTTTGAGTTGTTGATAATTGCCATTCTGACTGGAGTTAGGTGATATCTCAGTGTGGTTTTGATTTGCATCTCCCTGATGATTAGTGAGGTTGAGCATTTCTTCATGTGTTTGTTGGCTGCTCGAATGTCTTCTTTTGTGAAGTGTCTGTTCATATCTTTTGCCCATTTTATAATGGGGTTGCTTGTTTTCTTCTTTTCAGTACGTTTCAGTTCCTTGTAGATCCAGGATGTTAAGCCTTTGTCAGACCTAGAGTTGGCAAATACTTTTTCCCAGTCTGTAGGCTGTCTCCCTACTCTCTTGATGGTTTCTTTGGCTTTGCAGAAGCTTGTCAGTTTAATAAGGTCCCATTTGTCTATCTTCTCTCTTAAGTCCTGTGGGTTTCGGGTTTTGTACAGGAATTGGATGCCCGTTCCGATTTCCATGAGAGTATTTCCTTCCTTTTCTAATGTTCTTATGGTTTGAGGTTTTACATTTAGGTCTCTGATCCATTTGGAGTTAACCTTTGTGCATGGGGATAGATAGGGGTCCTGTTTCAATCTTCTACATGTGGTCAACCAGTTTTCCCAGCACCATTTACTGAATAGGTTCTCCTCACCCCATTGGTAGGTGGTGGGGGCTTTGTCGAAGATGAGTTGGTTGAGGAATTGAGGTTTTGCTTCTGGAATCTCAATTCTGTTCCATTGATCTATATGCCTGTTCTTGTACCAATACCAAGCTGTTTTGATGATTGTAGCTTTATAGTAAAGTTTGAAGTCTGGTATTGTGATACCACCTGCTTTGTTTTTTTTGCTGAGGATTGTTCTGGCTATTCTTGGACGTTTGTGTTTCCATATGAATTCCTGTGTTGTTTTTTCTAGGTCAGAGAAGAATGTTATTGGTAATTTAATGGGTATTGCATTGAATTTGTAGATTGCCTTAGGTAAGATGGACATCTTCACAATGTTGATTCTTCCGATCCATGAGCATGGGATATTTTTCCACTTGTTCATGTCAGCTTTGATTTCTTTGAGCAGTGTTTTGTAATTTGCATTGTAAAGGTCTTTCACGTCTCTGGTTAGGAAGATGCCAAGGTATTTCATTTTTTTGTGGCTATTGTGAATGGAATTGTGTTTTTTATTTGGGTTTCTGTTTGTTTATTATTGGTGTAGAGAAATGCGATTGTCTTTTGTACATTTATTTTGTATCCTGAGACTTTGCCAAAGGCCTTTATCAATGTAAGGAGGCCTTTAACAGATTCTCTTGGGTTTTCAAGGTACACCATCATATCATCTGCATAGAGAGATAACTTGACTTCCTCTTTTCCTATTTGAATACCTCTGATTGCCTCGTCTTCTCTGATTGCGCTAGCCAGGACTTCCAATACTATGTTGAACAGGAGGGGAGAGAGTGGGCATCCTTGTCTAGTTCCAGTTTTCAGGGGAATTGGTTCCAATTTTTGTCCATTTAGGAGTATGCAGGCTGTAGGTTTCTCGTAGATGGCTTTTATTATTTTGAGGTATGTTCCCCGTATGCCTAGATGTTCAAGGGTTTTTATCAAGAAGGGGTGCTGGATTTTATCAAAAGCTTTTTCTGCATCTAATGATATGATCATGTGGTTTTTGTTTTGACATCTGTTGATGTATTTAATTACATTTATGGTTTTACGAATGTTGAACCAGCCTTGCATGCCAGGAATGAAGCCTACTTGGTCATGGTGAATGATTTTTGAGATGTATTGTTGAATCCTGTTTGCTAGGATTTTGTTGAGAATTTTAGCATCTATGTTCATCAAAGATATTGGCCTGTAGTTCTCTTTCTTTGTTGGATCTTTACCTGGCTTGGGTATCAGTGTGATGTTGGCTTCATAAAATGATTTGGGGAGAGTTCCATCTTTTTCTATCGCCTGGAATACCTTCAGTAGGATTGGTATCAGCTCCTCCTTGAATGTCTTGTAGAATTCTGCTGGAAAGCCATCTGGACCAGGGCTTTTTTTTGTAGGAAGTTTTCTTATTACATAGTCGATTTCCTTGATTGTAATTGGTCTATTTAGGGACTCAATTTCTTCTTGTTCCAACCTAGGTAGATTGTGTGATGTCAGAAAGTCCTCCATTTCCTTGTGGTTTTCAAGTTTGTTTCCATACAAGTGTACATAGTAGTCTCTAATGATCTTTTGTATTTCTTCAGGGTCAGATGTGACTTCATCTTTTGTGTTTCTGATTATGCTTATTTGTTTTTTTTCTCATTTTTTCTTGGTCAGTCTAGCTAGGGGACCATCGATCTTGTTTATTCTTTCGAAGAACCAGCTTTTTGTTTCATTGATTTTTTCAATTATCTTTTTGTCTTCTATGTCCTGGATTTGGGCTTTTATTTTGGTGATCTGGATTCTTCTGCTGAAATTAGGGTTTTTGTGGTCTTGCTTTTCCAGCTTCTTTAGGTGGCTTGTTAGATTGTGAATTTCTGTTCCTTCCATTTTCTTCATGTGTGTTTGTAGGGATATAAATTCCCCTCTTACTACAGCTTTCAGGGCATCCCAGAGATTTTGGTAAGATGTTTCTTCATTTTCGTTTGTTTCCAGGTATCTTTTGATCCCTGTTTTGATTTCGTCATTGACCCAGGAGTTGTTTAGCATCATGCTGTTTAGTGTCCATATCTTTGTGGGTTTTGGGGGACTTTGTTGGTGTCAATATTTATTTTTATTCCACTGTGGTCCGAGAAGGTGTTTGGTAGAATTTCGGTCCTTTTAAATTTGCTTATACTTGATTTATGGCCGAGTATGTGGTCGATCTTAGAATATGTTCCATGTGGTGATGAGTAAAATGTGTATTCTGTGGTCTTTGAGTGGAGTGTTCTGTAAGTATCAATTAAGTCCATTTGGTCCAAGGTCACATTGAGGTTCTGGATCTCCTTGCTGATTTTTTGTCCTGTTGATCTGTCTAGGGTTGTGAGTGGGGTATTAAAGTCCCCAGTTATGATAGTGGTAGAGTCAATATCTTTCTTTAGTTTTCCAAGAAGTTGCTTTAAGAAGGTTGGTGCACCTATGTTGGGTGCATATATGTTTAGGATAGATATTTCTTGTTGATGGATTGAACCTTTTATCATTATGTAGTGACCTTCTGTATCTTTTTTGATTTTTAATAGTTTGAAGGATATTTTGTCTGAAATTAAGATGGCTACTCCTCCTTTCTTTTGTATTCCGTTCGCCTGAAAGACTGTTTCCCATCCTCTTACCTTGAGTCTGTGGGTGTCCTTTCTAGTGAGGTGAGTCTCTTGAAGGCAATAGATTGTTGCCTGATGATATTTTATCCATTTTGCCAATCTATGTCTTTTCAGTGGTGCATTTAGTCCGTTCACATTTAGGCTAATAATTGAAATGCAAGAGTTGATCCCTGTCATAAGGTTCTTACAGAGTTGTTACTGTTTATTTGTTGTCTTTCTTTGGGTTTTGGAGTTGGTTCAGGTGTGTTTTTAATCTTTTGCCTGTACTCTTGTGAAGAATGCTGATGTTCTTTTTCTTTTTCTTCTGTGTTCAGTACTTTCTTGAGTGTGTCTTGTAGCGGTGGTCTGGTGGCAGCGTAGGTTCTTAGGGATTGGATGTCTGGAAAAGATTTTAATTCTCCCTCACTAATGAAGCTTAGTTTAGCTGGGTAGGTTATTCTTGGTTGAAATTGTTTCTCTTTTAGTACTTTGAAGATAGGGCTCCAGGCTCTCCTGGCCTGAAGGGTTTCTGTGGATAAATCTGCTGCTATTCGGATTGGTTTTCCCTGGTAGGTAGTCTGGCCTTTTTCTCTTGCTGCCTTTAGGATTTTTCCTTTCATAGCTACTTTGTTTAGGCGAATTATTATGTGTCTGGGAGTTGGTCTTCTCGTTTGTTGTCTTGCAGGGTTCTCTGAATCTCTTGTGTTTGAATTTTTTCATCTTTACTGAGATGAGGGAAGTTTTCTTGAATGATTTCATGGAATGTTTGTTCCAGTGTGGCTTCTGTTTCTCTTTCTGCCTCAGGAAGCCCAATTATTCTCAGGTTTGGTCTCTTGAAGTGATCATTCATCTCTTGCAGGTTTTGTTCTGTCTTTTTGAGCTTCTTTTCTATGCTTTTGACAGTTTGGGTTAGTTCTGTGTTTTGGTCTTCGAGCTCTGAGATTCTTTCTTCTGCTTGGCTGATTCTGCTTTCCATGCTTATTAGTCTGTTGTTCATTTCCATCACAGTATTCTTTACTGCTGTCATTTCTGACAACAGCTCCTTCCTATTTTCCTCTTGTCTCTCCTCAATTTTTTTAATTCTCTCCATTAATGTTTTGATGTCTGGGTTTGTTGCATGTAGCCAGTCATTCTGGGGAGTCTTCATTGTCTGTGTTCCAGAATCTGTTTTCTCATTGTCTGATCTCCCAGGGGTCTGTGTAAGCCCTATATTCTTCTTTTGGTTTTTCTTCATTTGTGCGGTTTTTCCACTTCCCTACTTCTTCCTTCCCTCCACGTCACCGTCTTCTTAAATTTTGTTTTTCAGGGGTAAAGGGACTGGTTTTACTTCTGTTCATTCAATCTCCCATTCTTTATGTATGTCGTCTTACTTTGTTCAATTTTGAAGTTGCACTGTAGGTTGGAGGTGGTCCTTTTTGCAGTTTTGAGATGTATTTAAGGGGAGAGCTGTGATTCAAAATCTGTCTGCAGGTCCTGCTGTTCGCTGACAGGCGTGTGGATAATGTGGAACCCACTTCCCACTGCCCTGGAGTCTTTCCGTGCAGTGGGGCTGTAGGTTTACTCCCTGAAATAAAATGTGGTTAGCAGGGGGAGAGAATGGAGCAGATAGTGGGTTGAAGAGGGGAGTGGAGAGATAGAGAAGTAAGGGAGGAAACTAATGAGTGTGCCAACAAATAGAGAGAGAGGTCTATACTAAAACAGCTAAAAATGATGGACCACAGCTACAGTCGAACCAACTCTCATACAACCACAAATAAAACATATTGTGATGCTAACATACCGGCTATCCAACCACCTTATTGGTGTGTTGTTCCTCTATACAAAGACATGGTTTACAGACAGAAGAAAAGAGAAGAAAAGGAAAAGGAAAAGAGAAAAAAGGGGAACAATACTGTAGGAATAGAATTAAGTCATTAAACTAATAGAATCAATGAAGCACACTCTGAGACCTTTCGTTTAAGTCCAATGTCCTTTCAGGTCTGATTTGTAGTTTTCTTTTCAAGCCGGTGAATTAGTTTGCAGTTAGAGTCAATTGCCCCTGATATGTTGTGAAGGACAGCTCAGGTCAGCTTTCCTTCAGCAGTTTGGTCTATGTCTTTATCAGGCTTATTTCTCCCGTTTCGGTGTTGTTACCTTGAGTCGCCAGCAGGTGGTGCTATCTCATCTGCTCGCCCCAGAGGGGGTGGGGCCGGACAGGAACAAGATGGCTGCCTGCCTCCGAGCAGGCAACAGAAGCCCCACGCGAGCCAGCAGCACAATCTCAGACACAGGAGATTTGGCAGAAATCCCTGCAGATCTTCCTTGAAGCCGATTTGTGTGGATCTCCTCTCAGGCCGGGTTGTGATGAGCTGTGCGGGCCGAGCGCCGGGGCGCCGGGAGCGCCGGGCCGCGGGAGGCGGGAGCGCCGGGTCCGCGGGAGGCGGGAGCGCCGGGTCCGCGGGAGGCGGGAGCGCCGGGTCCGCGGGAGGCGGGCCCGGCTAATTTTTTTATTTATTGTAGAGATGAGGGCTCGCCAAGTTGCCCAGGCGGGTCTCGAACCCGCGGGCTCAGGCAATCCACTCACCCCAGCCTCCCAAAGGCGCGGAATTACAGGCTGAGCCATCGAACCCGGCTTAAAAATGAGAAATTTTTAAAGCCATAAGAGGAAAGCATCTTATCACAAAGTATTAGCAATACATAGTAGACAGCTGACTTCTCATCAGAAACAATGGAGGCTGAAAGGCAGTAAAATGACACAATCTAAGTGTGAAGCAGAGACATGGGGGTGGAAACATACCTGCCCACTGAGAGTTCCACAGTCAACAAAACTATTCTTCAAAAATGAATGTGAAATAAAAACATTTGCAGATAAACAAAAACTGAGAGAATTAATTGCTTAGCAGACTTTCACTACAAGAAATGTTAAAGGAAGCAAGGAAACCCTCTAGAAAGAGACAAAATGACATCAAACGGTAACTGAAACCCATAGGAAAGATGAAGACCATGGGAAACTTTAAATATATGGGTATATATAAAATAATTCATATATATGTTTCCATTTTTTCTTAATTTCCTTAAAAACAACCATTTTAAACACTATTGACTGTTTTTCCAGGTGATTTCAATCATGTTTATAAGTAACATATTTATGTCACTGTCACTTACTTTATCAGATTTAGACATTTTAGCTCACTGCACCACACATTCTCTTTCCTCTCTACTCAGTATAGTTCTATCACCACTTTTGATTTCTGTTTTGGTTACCTTTATTTCTTATGGCCTTGAATACATACCTTACTTCATAAGATGATGTCACAAAGAAAATATTCCTTTCAGGTCCACCCCCCATCTTTTGACTTTCTTTGTCTGTATATTTGCTTTACAATATAATGATTGATTATTTTACTTTCTGATTTGCCATCATGATTAAATTTTTCAGGTTTGCTTAAAGGATGAGTTGAAATCCAACATTTAGTATTTACATTATTAGTGTACATTATTAAGGAGAATAGGGTTTTCTCCTTGAACATTATTACATCTACCATAGTTTTGTTTCTTCCCTGTCCCAAACTCTTAAGTACATTGTCTATTCTCAAGTTTTATGTTTAAGAGAAACTTTTCTTCATATCCCAATCTGATATGTACCAGGTACTCCTGTCTCACTGTACAGTTGTCATCCTGTCACCTTTCTCACTATTTTCCTAGACTAGAGCCATTGTTTGCTGGATCACATATCCCTTTCTTTCCTGTTGTATGCCTTTAGTTAGTATATTCAATTCTCTAATAACCTCCTAAGAATATACGAGAGATTAATTTGTTAGTTCTTAAAAGTTTGTAAATATAACTTACCCTCAGGCTTGCATGGTGATTTGAAAGGATATCGAAAACTAGGCTGAGAATAGTTTTTCTTCAGCAAACTTCTGTAGAGAGCCAGAGAGTGAATGTTCTAGGCTTGGTGTGCCCTGTGGTCTTTGTCACAGCTACTCAACTCTGCCTTTGTAGCACAAAAGAAGACACAAACAATAGGTAAATGAATGAGCATGGTTTTTTTCCAGTAAATTTTCATTTTCAAAAGAGGTTACAGGCTGGATTTGACCCATGGGCTATAGTTTGCTCATTCATGCTTTAGGACTTTGAAGACATGTTTCATTGTATTATAGTGTCTAATATTGCTAATGAGAAGTCTGATGCTAAACCAATTCTTGTTCCTTTGCATGCAGCCCTTTTGCCCTAACTGGAGATGTTTAGAATCTTCTCTTTCACACCTGCATTCTAAAATATTGCAATAATATGTACAGGTGTAGGTCTTTACTCCTCAAAATTTTTGACTTAGGCAAGGATATTTTAATCTGAAAATTTGAGCCCTTCTGCTCAGGGAAATTCTCCTCTTTTAATTTGTGATTATTTCTATTCTGCTGTCTCTGACCTTTTTTCTGGAATCTTTATAGGTCTTATAATGGACCACTTGACTTAATTCCTTTTGTGTCTAATCTTCCCTCTATTTTTTGTGTTATTTTTTGAGATATTTCCTCAATTATATATTTCAAAACTTTTATTGATATATGCTTGTTGACAGTTACATATTTAAAGGCCTCTTTCTTGCTTTTGAAACCCTATCCTGTCCCCCTCTTTTTTTTTTTTTTTTGCCAGAGTATATTTACCATAAAGTGAATGTCCCCATACTGGAGTACCAGAAATTTCTGGAGGCTGCATAATTTCTAAAGGTAATGGATAGGTTAAAATCAGGAATCATGTCTATAAAAGCTGTTCTGGCTAAGTGTATGTCTGAAGAAAGGGATTAGAATTTCTAAGCTTACTGTAAGTTAAATTGTCACCTATTTTAAATATATAAATATTTATTTTTGCACCTATTTTTATATTCCTAATTTTGTATGTTTACAGAGGCCCAAATATTAACTAAGGCTTATACAAAATCTAGATTTTTATCTTATTTTAATTTCGCTGGGAATACTAATTAGCATTTTTCTAAGTTCTTTACTGTTTTCTTTCTTTTTCGTTTTTTTTTATTTTTTATTTTTAGTTTTATCTATTTCCTTGAGGTAACTTTTTGGTTAGTAAATTATTTTTTTCCTGCAAGTATCTGGTCGTCCTTGGCTACCCATTTACATTTAAAAGTGAGAAAATAAGAAAGCTGACTATGAGGTCTGTGAACATGGATGGTGTATTGATCAAGGTTCTTCAGAGAGACAGAACCAACAGTTTGTGTGTGTGTGTGTGTGTGTGTGTGTGTGTGTGTGTGTATAAATTCTTTCATTCATTCTTTTTTATGTGAATTAACTCAGTTGATTGTGAAGCCCAAGAAGCCCCAAAATCTGCACTGCAAGCAGGAGAACAGAAAAGTCAGTTCTGTAGTTCAGTTTGGGTCTGAAGGCCTGAGATCCTGGTGTAAGTCCCAGAGTTTGAAAACGTGAGAACCTGGAGCTTCAATGTCTGAAGAAAATGAATGCCCTAGCTCAAAGAGAGACAGAAAAAATTTGCTTTTTTTCTGTCTTTTAAAAATTTAGTCTGGGCTTTCAATAGATTCAATGGATTGGATGATGGCCACCCACATTAGTGAGGGTGGATTTTATTTACTTATTCTAGAGTTCAAATGCTACTCTCTCTAGAAACACCTTCACAGGAATACCAAGAAATAATGCATTATGAGTTATCTATTCATCCTTTAGCCTAGTCAAGTTGCCACATAAAAGTAACCATCAAGGCGAACTTGTCAATAGAAATGTTTCATTAAGGGAATTTGGACAGGGAATCTGTAAGGTGTTGACTCAGACGAGCTACCTCCGTTCTCCCCAGAGGGTGCACTCAATATTTTTTTTTTGAGAAAAACCTCTCAATTCTTCTTCCTTAAGAAGCAACACCTGCTGTCAGAAAAGTATGACTATTTTTTCTTTGGCTTCTTGTTTTATGGGCCTATGCCTCACCTCTTCCATTTGTCATACCAAGTCTAGTGTTTCCAAATTTTATCAGCAGACTGGGTAGCCTCTTTTCATTGGTACAGTTTCTGCCTGTGTGTGTTTTATTCAGGCTGCTCTTTCCTCTGTTTTGCATTATCAATAACTATTTCTCTTTGAGCTTTGTGTCTTCCAGAAACTTACTGAAATTTCTTATTTACAATATAATAGTCACTTCCTGTTCTTTCAGTTGTGGATTTACTGTGGTATAACAGGCTCCAACAGATAGAGCAGATTAGCTTGCGCTTAACTGCATCTTAAGCTCAGAGCCCTACGGTGCTTTAACTTCCTCACCAACCAACTCATAGTTTAACAAATGGCTCTGATTTTGCTGCCAATGCTTTTAGGAATTTTCCAGAATTTCTTCTGGAAAACCTCACTTTTTGAGTGAAACCCTCACTTGCTTATACACTGTTTTGTGAACATTCAGTTCTCAAAATTTAGCATCCATCTTATCTCCGTTATAGCTTCAAAAAACTCCCCCATGTTTCTGTACAAGCCTTTCCAGACTTCCTGAATTGCCATATTCATGTTTTATATTCTGTCATTTCAAAAGGATTTGTCCTGGGGAGAGAAGGAAATGTGTATGCTTACTTAACTAACTGTAACCAAAAGCTGGAGTTTTCAAATTCTTAAATAATATGATTCAATGGCCTTTTCTTCTTTTTAATAAAATCCATGTAGCCTATAAATAAAAAAAGATTTCAGAAAAATAGCAGCCTACAAAATATAATTATGTACACACATTATATAGAAGCTTCTAATTAAACTTCTTTTTAGAAATAATTGATCCTGAAAACATAATCTAAAACTTTTTATCAATTACATTCTATTTTTGACTTACTTTCTTCTCAGAAGATATTCTTTTTCACCTCCATTTTTTATTGGACATTTAACTCCTTGATATCTATATGATTCAAAACCTTTCCCTCTTTCTGTAACACTTTACTGTACTTTGATTTTTTTTCACATATGACTCTTCTGCAAATAATCATTGATATAAGTTAATTTTTTTTTAGGTTTAGTGTTTTGCTGAGTATAAATCCATAAATTAATTCAATAAGAAATTTTCAAAACGCATAAAAAGTTCCCTCTAGCTACAGGATTGAAAATTGGCCAAACGAAGCAAACTTTGGTGAAAGTAGGGAGTTCAGTTAGAATACCTGTCGTGGATTGAATGGTGGTGCCTAAAAGATAGGTCCAAATCCTAATCCCTGGAACTTTATGAATATTACCTTATTTGGAAAAAGAGCCTTTGTAGATATAGTTAAGAATCTTGAGATGAAGATATCATCCTGGATTATCTGAGGGAGTCTGAAATTCAATGAGAAAGACAGAGAAAGATTTGAAAAAGACAGAGAGAAGACAATATCACTATGAAGGCAGATATTGGAGTGATGTGGTCATAAGTGAAGAAATGCTTCCAGTCTCTAGAAGCTGAAAGAGGCAAAGAAGAGTCCTTCCTTAAAACTCCAGAGGGTGTTCAACCTTGTCAATATCTTGATTTCATATTCCTCTAGGAACTGAGAGGAAATAAGTTTCTAAGTTATATAGTTTGTGTTGATTTGTTACAGCAATCACAGGAAATAATGCAATACCCTCGTGATAATCTTGGTGTGAGAGGTTTCTAGCCAAGTTCTTTTCCATGAACTCCAGATCCTGACTAACTGATGACTGTCACCTGCATTACCCACAGACCACTCAATCTCTACTGGTTCAAATAGAAAATATTATCCCTTCCTTCCTGAGAATCTGCTCCACTTCCTGAATTACCTATTTCAGTTGCCTATACTTCATTGTTCTTGGAGTTGATTCCACTAAAAATACAATGATATACTATTCATCTCCATACTATACGCACTATTCATGCACAATTAAGCACTATGTTTTTTCCTATAAGAACTTGTCTGAAGGTTAAAAATAACATGTATTACGTTGTTTTACACGTTAATATGTTTATCTTTTCTACTATGCTTTTATACTCAGGTGGGGGCAGGAATTGTTTATACTCAGGGAGGCAGGAACTTATTTATCTTGTGGTCTTAGCATCTGGCATATTGGCAGTTTAGAGCATATACTCAACCTGGTTTGATGATTTATAGAATGAATGATCCATTTTCCTAATCACTCAAACCAGAAGACTTGGAGATGCTTTTGGTTTCCAACGCCCCATTAACACCTATATAGAATTGGGCATTTTTTTGGTATATACTTTCCTTTCAAAACGTATTTTGTATTTGCCTCCTGCTTTTCATCCTTGTTGTCACTGTCTTGGTTTTTCTACCTGTTCATGCATACCGTTTCAAAGCCTCTTGCTTCCTCTAGTTTTATTTTTCTATGATCCATTCACCACATGTCCGCAAGGATGAGCTTTTAAGCATGTGCATTTAATTATATTATTTTCTGTTAAAATCTTTGACGACTTTCAAAATCCTTATTTATCATACAAGGCTTTTCATGATTTGATCATTTCCCTCTATGTGCTTATAAATGTCTATGTCTTTAATACATCTATACTGAACTACTTTCTCTTCATTTAAACTATGTGAGTATATCTATATCTTGAACACAAGACACTGACAATAGACCTTCAGGACAGAAAGATTTATGAGACATGATTTCTGCCCTCATTGAATTCCTAGTTGAATATTATGGGGAGTAATTAAAAATGTTATAAGTGTTACAACAAAATTGATTATAAGCGTAATATAAATATTTGAAAAAATGTAACTCAGATTGGGAGGTGGTATTGTCAGATAATTTTTCTGGTAGAGGGAGTAGGGGATAGCATATGATGTATCAGAAAGAATAAGTAGAAATTGGTCGGGTAATGAAGGAATGGTAGTTTCTTTTTTTTCAGTTGGAGGTAATCATATATGCAAAGGGAGAGAATGTTTTGTTAGGGAAAATGGTTGAATGTGGTTTAAATAATGGGTATGAATTGCATGATCATATTTATGTTTTAGGGAAATCATTCTGTGAGAAATCTAACTCATGGATTGGGCGACACAAGAATGAAGACAATGAAGACCTTGATAATGATCGAATTGGCCTACAGAGTCAGTGTCATGGAGTCAGTGAAGAAGGTATAAATTTGAAAAGTAGAAATAGTAGTCATTGATATTTGACCACATGAGTCAGGGAGAAAGATGAATCAAGAATGATTCTTAGGCTTTTGATTTGGGACAAGAGAAAAATACAGGGACTATATGAAGGGATTATTGGGAGGAATTGATACATAGTTTTGATCACATTGAATTTAAGATGCTTATTGCACATCCAAGTAGAGATATGAGACCTCAGTTAAATTAAATGATCTGGGGCTCAGAGCATTAGTTTTGGTTTCAGATACATATTTTGGAGTTCCCTAGCATATATGCATTATTTGATGCTATGGAGATTATATAGTATCAGTTAGGAAAAGTAGTAGTGTGAGAAGAGAAGAAAAACCTGTGCAAAATCTGAGAACCCAAAACTTAAGAGTTGACTGAAGCAAGAGGAAAGAATAGAGGAATAAGAAAATTAGGAGTAAAATTATGAGGAAGTCATATCCTAAAAGCTAACTGAAGAAGGAGTTTTGTGACAAGGAGACATTCTGCAGAATTAAGTGCAGCACGAGTGTTAAGTAGCCTAATTATTTAAACATTGTCTATGAATCTGGCCACAATAAGGCTTTTGATGATCTTGGCAAAAGCAGTGTCAGGAGAGGGGAGGAGATAGAAGCTACTTACAGCAGTGGTTTGAAGAACAGACAGGTATTTAGGAATTAAAGACACAAGAGTGTAGACAACTTTTGCAAGTAGGAAGTGGTTTGACATTGAAGGGAATAGTAGCTACATAAAAAAAGAGGGTCAAGGAGCAAGACTTTTCTAAAAGAAAAAGTAGTAAGAATATTTGAAACAAAAACGTGGAAAGAGAGGGAGAGCTGGACATACAGTTAAGAAGGCACTATTAATTTAACAATAGCCCTAATGACCACGAGGGAAGAATTAGATTAAGAACTCAGGATAAAAGATTTAATTAACATTTATCAGGGAAAAGATAACAAAAGAATAGGGAGCTAGTGATTTAAAAGGCCGGATGTAAGCAGTAAAGTTAATAGAAATGAAGATATGTTGAACTTACTGTGTTAAAATCTTTTAAAAAAGTCAAAATTTCCTGTTGAAAGTAAAACTAAAGCATACAAAAATGTTTAAACAATAGCCAAATATCTATAATATAGAACAAAAGATATGAGAAAGGACCCCAAAATCCCAGAATTTTTTTTTTTTGGAGGGCAGGGCCCTTGTTATACACTCAGAATTTTTTCCTCCATAGCAAACGGTCAACCAAAGTTTTTACCTGGAAGTTTTGGGGAAGTTGTGTCATGATTTGCAAAAGTAACATCCTGAATTGTGGTGAACAGGTGACTAGTTCTTTCACATGACAGCACACCTACCCAGGCCTCACTGCGTGTTCAGCAGTTTTTGACCAAAAACGGCATGACCCCCATGCCTTACCCTCCCTAGTCACCCAATTTCACTCTGAGTGACCTTTTTTTTTGTTTCCTCAGATAAAACAAATCCTCAAAGGGAAATGTTTTGCCAACATGGAAGAGGTGAAACCAAAAATGGCAGAAGTAGTAAAAGGCATAAAAATTGACCAGCTCAAAAAGTGTTTTGAGCAGTGGAAAAAGCATCTTGATAGATATATTACATCAAATGGAAAGTACTTTGAAGGTGACTGAAGTTTAAACATGAAGAATAAACATACAACTTTTAATAAATAAATTTCATTTTTTGGAGGGTACCCCCCTCGTAATAGAAATAACTGAAAAAGTAGTGTTATAGTAGAGAAGATGAAACGTGTTCTAAGTTAAATAAGATAGTTTCAAAGATCTTGACTAAATCCCAGTCTCTTAAGGTCTTGGCTTAGATATCACTTCCTCCACACAAGTTTCCCTGAACATCCTAGTCGAGGTGGAATCTCTTCAATGTGAACCTGCTACATCTTTTGCATTTCCATAATTGCCCTGTAATACTGAGTTGTAAATACTTATTTACTTGCTTATATTTCTGGTATATTTTAATCTATGAATGGACAAAAACTAGATTTATTCATTTCATCATTTAATTTTTAAATCTCATCCCAATGGTTGGAATCAAGCCAGGACTCAACATATATTTGTTGACTAAAAGTATGAGTTTCATTCCTGGTTCTGAAATTTGGAGATTATAGATTAAAAAATTATTTTAAAATATAAAAGCTACCATACACATAATTTTATAAAATGGACATTTCCCTCCATGTATTAGAGACTAGCTTAGACAGCTGAAACAACAAAGAATAAATAAGAAATTATTAAAAACAGCATTAAAGGATATAATTAATATGAAATGTATAAATTATAACAATATTTGTAAATGAGTTAAATGACTCTTTTAAAAGAACAACACTTTCATGTAGGATTCTAAAAAATGAACAAGATGATGCTGAAAAAATAAAAGATATTATTCAAGCAAAAGCACCTAAAAAACTAAATGTTAAAAATGAGCAAAGGTCATTGCAAACAAAAAAGATGTCATCAAAGCAAAATCATTTATAAGGTTATAGATGTTTTACATTGATAAAGGGTAAAATTTATGTTTTGCTTCTTTTGAAAAAATTTATTTATTTACTTATTTAAATTTTAGGTTTAGAAGGTGCACATGCATGTTCGTTACATAGACATATTGTCTAGTGGTGAGGATTGGATCTTAGGTGGCCCATTCCCATATAGTGAACATTGTACCCCATAGGTAATTTCTGAACCCTAACAAACACACACACAAAATAACCCCATCAAAAAGTGGACAAAGGCCACGAATAGACACTACTCAAAAGAAGATACACAAGTGGCCAGCAAACATATGGAAAAATGCTCAACATCACTAACATCAGAGAAATGCAAACTAACGCCTCAATGAACTATCACCTCATACTAGTCAGAATGGCTATTATTAGAAAGTCAAAGGACAACAGATGTTGGTGTGGTGGCAGAGAAAAGGGAACGTGCATCCATTGTTGGTGGGATTGTCTCCTTTTAAAATCTACCTATACACCCTTATGTCTGTACATAGTGAGTTATTGGTGGTGTGTTTTAAAGCATATTCCAGATTATTTTTTCACTAATAAACACTTAATATATATTAATATCAATTTTGTATCTTTTTTTTTTTGAGTTGGAATCTCACTGTCACCCATACTGGAGTGCAATGGCCACTCCTGGCCACAGCAGCCTCGACCTGCTGGGCTCCGGCGATCATTCTGCCTCAGCCTTCCAAGTAGCTGGAACTACAGGCGCATACTACCACGCCTGGCTAGTTTTTTTAAAAATTTATTTATTGTAGAGATGAGGTCTTACCAAGTTGCCCAGGCGGGTCTCGAATCTGTGGGCTCAGGCAATCCACTCACTCAGCCTCCCAAGGCGCAGGATTACAGGCTGAGCCACTGAGCCCAGCAATTTTGTATCTTATAAAGAGAATATGTTTATATAACATTACAACATGTTCACATATTAGAACACATAAACACTATGTGTTATAAAATAGCATAAAATTTACAGAACACAAACTCTGAGCACAGTGTAAGAAAAAATATAAGTTAACAATATAAGTATGGTTTAAAGACCAATCATTTGGAAATTAGAAAACAAATTATCCTCAGTAAACTTCAGGTCTGTAAGGAGAACAAAATTGAAATTGTGGAATTTTGAGAATAGAGTGACAACCAGAAGAGTAAGACTGAACTCAAGAGTATAATTTAGAATTTTAAATGTGTTATTTATTAAGTAAAAAATAAAGATTATATTGACTATTAATATAAGAAATTAAATGAGAGGTATATAAGTAATCCAAGATTATCAGTTGGATAGAGCAAATAAAGATTAATGCAGAAAATTATAAATTTAAAACTAAAGTCTAGTTATATATATCTAGTTTATTTTTTTTATTTTTTTATTTTTATTTTTTGAGTTGGAGTCTCACTCTGTCGCCCAGACTGGAGTGCAGTGGCCGCTTCCGGCCACCGCAACCTCGGCCTGCTGGGCTCCGGCGATCCTTCCTCCTCAGCCTTCCAAGTAGCTGGAATTACAGGCATGCGCTACCATGCCCGGCTGATTTTTTGATTTATTGTAGAGATGAGGTCTCGCTGCCCAGGTGGGTCTCGAACCCGCGGGCTCAGGCAATCCACTCACCTCAGCCTCCCAAAGGCGCGGGATTACAGGCTGAGCCACCGAGCCCGGCTTATCTAGTTTATTGAATAACAATCAATTGCTAGATAAACCTCAAACAACAACAGCAGCAGCAATAATAGTAGCAACTTAGAGAGGTACACATCATAAATGAGAATAGTCATAGTATGAAGATTTACTATTTTGGAGGTAATAATTCTTCCTCAAATTATTTATAAATCAAATGCATTGCAATTAAAGTGACAAAAACCTTTTTTGGGAGCATATTTGACAAAATGATTCTAAACTCATCTATAAAACTAGTGTTTTATAAAGCCAAAAGACAAGTAATAGAAGCAATGTTTAATGCGACATACTGATACATAGAAAATGATTTTACAAAGTGAGAAAATGAGGCTGGTCACAGTGGCTCATGCCTGTAATCCTAGCACTTTGGGAGGACAAGACAGGAAGATCTCTGAGCCCTTGAGTTTAAGAGCCTAGGCAATATAGCAAGACCACATCTCTACAAAAAACAAAAACAAAAAAAGGAGAAAAGAGAAAAATAATTAGCTGGATGTGGTGGAGCGCACTTGTAGTCCCAGCTGCTCAGTAGGCTGAGGTGGAGGTTGAGATTGTGGTGAGCTGCAATTGTGCCACTGCATTCTGGCTTAGGTGACAGAGTGAATAATGGACTCAAAAAAAAAAAAAAAAAGAAAAAGAAAAAAAAAGGTGAGAAAATGATAAACACAAAATTGAGAATAGTGGTGACCTCTGAGTGTGTGTGGGAAGAAGAGGCAAGAAGACTAGAATAGGATAGGACATGTAAGTTCACATTTATATTCCCATTCTTGATGTGGTTGTAGATTAATAGTATCCATTTATTATTATTATTATTTTTTAAGCTTATTTTTTATTGTATATATTTAAGGTATACAAACATTTTAAAACATTTATTTGAAATACATTTTAGGCTGGACGCGGTGCCTCATGGCTATTACCCCAGCACTTTGGGATGCCAAGGTTAGAGGATTGCCTGAGCCTGCGGGGTTCAAGACCAGCCCTGGCAACTTAGCAAGACCTCGTCTCTACAATAAATCAAAAATTAGCCTGGCGTGGTAGTGCGTGCCTGTTGTTCTGGCTCCTTTGAAGGCTGAGGTGGAAAGATCGCCAGAGCCTAGCAGGTAGACGCTGGGTTGGCCGTCAGTGTGCTACAGGACTCAAGTCTGGCAACAGAGTGAGTCTCTAACTCAAACAACAACAACAACAAAGATTTTTTTTAAATGAATGGAACAACCATACCTGGATGACAGCATGTCTGTTTATTGGATATTTGAAGCTCACTGTTGAGACCTATTGCTCAGAAGAAAACATCTTTCAAAATATTACTGCTCACTGACAATGTACCTGGCCACCCGTGTGCTCTGATGAAGATGTACAAGGAGATTAATGTTTTTATGCCTGATAACATAACATTTATTCATCAGCCCACGGATCAAGAAATAATTTCAACTTTTTAGTCTTTTCGTTTAAAAAATACATTTTTGTAAGGCTACAGCTGCCATAGATAGTGATTTATCTGATGAATCTGGGCAAAGCAAATTGAAACTTTCTGGCAAGGAGTTACCATTCTAGATGCCATTAGGAATATTCATTATTCATGGGAGGAGATAAAAATATCAACATTAAAAGGCGTTCGAAAGAAGTTGATTTCAACTCTCATGGATGACTTTGAGAAGTTCAAGTGTTCAGTGGAGAAAGTAGCTGTAAGTGTGGTAGAAGCAACAAGAGAACTAAAACCTGAAGTGGAGCCTGAGGATGTAACTGAACTGCAGCAATCTTATGATAAAATTAAATGGATGAAGAGTTGCTTCTTAAGGATGAGCAAACAAAGTGGTTTCTTGGGATGGATTCTACTCTCGGTGAAGATGCATTGAATATTGTTGATTTAGAATGTACATACATTTATTTGATAAAGCCATGGAAAGATTTGAGAAAATTGACTCCAATTCTGAAAATTTCTAATGTGGGTAAACTATTAAACAGAAGTGCATGCTACAGAGAAATCTCTCATGAACGGAAAAGTCAATCCATGGAGCAAACTTCATTGTCTCATTTTCAGAAATTGCCACAACCATCCCAACCTTCATCAACCACCATACTGAGCCATTAGCAGCCATCAGCATCAAGGCAAGACCCTCCACCAGCAAAAAGATTATAGCTCACTGAAGGCACATTTTAATTAGCAATAAAGTATTTTAAAATTATGATACATATATATTTTTAGGCACAATGCTATGGCATACTTAATAGATTACAGCATAAAATAAACATCACTTTTTTTTAAACTTTATTTTATTATAAAGATGTGGGGTACTAGTCAGGACTAGGTATGTGCAGTTGAAGTTTGGGCCTCCAACTGGACTTTGCTTCCCCTGGTTTAGGATCAGGTACCCTCTGTGTTGTTACAGGCCCACCCCTTTCTTTCTCCCCTGGCAGTGCTCCACAACTGCTGATCCCTCCCTTGTGCTATTGTGATTAATGTTCAGTTCCCACTTATGAGTGAGAACATGTGATATTCAGTTCTTTATTTCTGTGATAGATCACTAAGAATATCTCCAATTCCATCCAATTTGCTGAGAAATCCACAATTTTGTCCTTCTTTGTGGCTGTGTAATATTCCATCACTGGATAAACATAACTTGTATAAACACTGGAAAACCAAAAAATTTGTGTGACTCACTTTATTGCAATATTCACTTTATGTCAACAGCCTGAACTCAAACAAGTAATATTTTTGAGGTATGCCTGTAAGTAAAACCAGAATGAAAGAATAGACATTACAACGGATAGGACAGAAATACAATGAATCATAAGAGACCACTGTGAGCAAATATATACCAAGAAATTGGATAACCTAGACAAAATGGATAATGTTTCACACACATACAACCTACTAAGAGAATCATGAAAAATTAGAAAATCGGAAAGGCCAATAATAACTAAGGAAATTGGATGAGTAATGACATATTTTATCAAGGAAAGCCTCAGGACCTCATGGCCTTACTGCTTATCAATTCTCAGACTCTTCCAAAAAATGAAAGAAGGGGCATACTTCCAAACTTATTTTATAAGGCCAGCATTACTGTGATATCAAAGCCAGACAAGGCTGTCAAAAGAAAATAAAGTTACAGAACACTATCCCTATTGCAAATAGATGCAAAAAATCCTCAACAAAACACTAGCAAACCAAGTTCAACAGAACATTAAAAGGATCATTCACCATGATCATGATTATCATGATTTATCCTAGGGATGAAAGGCTGGTTCACCCATTAGGTCTCTGATTATATTGTTTAGGTTCTCAAATTGCTTTGTCAAACCTGAAATCTTCTCACACCATTCTTTTTTTTTTTTTTTAAATCTGTATTTGAGTACTTTTGCTAATTAATGTTTTAAATAATTTGAAGCACTGTGAAGATTTTTTCCCCCTTGGGATATATGAGTATTTTTTCCTTGACTTCTACATGTTAGTTTCTTCCCTTCCTCCCTTTTTCCTTCCTTCCTGTCTGTAGCTTGCATACTTGCCATATCATTCCTTTCTCTATCCTGCTCATGCTTAGATGGCTGTGCCTAGAAATTTTATTTGCTCTGATAGAGTGTGGGAGAATTTTTGCCTCCATTTTCACCAGACTTTTGACATATTTCATATTTGCTTCCTCTGCTGTTCCACGGTTTGAATGCTGGATATTTTGTGACCCACTTACTTTTTTTTTTAAAATAGCAACAAAGGATAGTGGTGGCTGAAACAGACGGCTCCGCTAAGGGGGTTTACTGTCATTATTGGAACACATGAGCTCTGCTTTCACTTCCAAGACTGTGTAAAACAGTGGAGCCATTCCAAGATCTACTCTACCTACTTGGATATTGTATTCTATTTCTCAGGAGAATATCTTTGCATATTTGATGAGATTCCCCAAGTTGGTGTGTGTAGCTCTGGATCTTATCTCCTGGAAACACCATTTTATCTCTAGAAATCATTTGAGGTATTTCTGAGTTAGAAGAGGAGAAAGATGATATGGCTACCCTCCTGCATCTTTTAAAAATGAGATGTGGTAGGCAGACTATTCCATTTTCATCCACCTTCCACCAGAGATATCTATGCCCTAATCCCTGAAACCTGTGACTATGTTACATTACATGGCAAAGGGCACTTTGTAGATGTAACTGAAATTACTGACCATAACGTTGGGAAATTATCCTGGATTATCCAAGCAGGCCCAATCTAATCACATAAGTTCTTAAAAGCAGAGAGCCTTTGAGAAGTGTCTGTTCATGTCTTATATGAGCAGCCAACAGACACATGAAAAAGTGCTCAGCCTCACTCATCATCAGAGAAATGCAAATCAAAACCACATTGAGATACCACTTAACCCCAGTAAGAATGGCCATCATTAATAAAACAAACAACAACAGATGCTGGGGAGGATACAGAGAAAAAGAAACGCTTCTCCACTTCTGGTGGGAATGCAAACTAGTGCAGCCTCTTTGAAAGACCATGAGGCGATTTCTGAAAGAACTAGAAATTGACCTTCCACATGACCCAGCAATTCCCCTATTGGGAATATACCCGGAGGAACTCAAATCATTCTACAAAAAAGTTATCTGCACACATATGTTTGTTGCAGTTCTATTCACAACAGCAAAAACATGGAACCAACTATGCTGCCCATCAAAGGTACATTGTGGTACATATGCATAATGAAATATTATGCAACCGTAAAGAAGGACAAACATATGGACCTCACAGCAACTTGGATGAATTTAGAGTCTATCATACTCAATGATCTACCACAGAAACAAAGAACAGAGTACCATATGTTCTCACTCCTAAGCGGACCTTGAATAATTATCATAATACTATAAGAAAGGGATTGGTAGTAGTGGGAAACTGCCGGGGGGGGGGGTGGGATTGATAGTTGAGGGAAACTGCTAGGGGAGGGAGGGACACACCTCACCAACAAGGGTACCTGCATAATCAATGTTTGTATACCTAACCCTGAATTGTACCCTATATCTTTTAAATTAAAAGCAGCAGCAGCAGCAGCAACAACAACAACAACAACAAAACAAAAGCAAAGAGAGAGCTTTCTCCAACTGGAGGGAGAAGAGATGTATCAGAAGAAGAAGTCAGAGAAATTCAAAACATGAAAAGGACTCAATGGGAATTGCTGGTTTGAAGATAGAGGAAACAACATGATGGGGAATTCAGGGAGCCTAAAGGAGCGGAGAGAGGGTCCTGGGTGACAAAAACCAAAAAACAAACAAAAAACAGGATCCTCAGCTCTGTAGCCACAAAGAACTGTATTTTTGTCAACAGCCTGAATGAGTTCTCCCTCGGAACCTCCAGATAAGAGTTCAGTTTGCCAACAACTTTATTTCAGTCTGTGAATCCTAGACCAGAAAAACCAGCAGTGCTCACCAGACATCTTACAGAATTGTGAGACAATAGATTGGTGTTATTTTAAGCCGCTACATTTGTGGTAATTTGTTATGGCAACAATAGCAAACGAACACAGGGAGTTATTAGAAATGTCACAATTTTGATGACTAGTTAGTTATCATCCTCCTTTGATGAGGAGTCACCGTGCTACCCTGCCTGATTCTACTTCAGATGCTTCTTCTTTTTGGCTACCTTTATTGAGGAAAAAATTTGTTTAGACTCCTGATGAATTTATTTTGTTATTTTTGAGAGATATGTGCTTTAACTCATATGTATTGAAGGAATCAGTAATTTTTAGTTTAAGTTAGTCAGCTGAATTCAGAAATTTCTCACTCATTGACTCTTCAGAAATGAGAGTTGAGAGCATTTTGTGAATCTAGAATCAGAACATATTAGTAAAAATAAAGGCCATTTTAAGATAAAATAAATTATATATATGAGGGGTCTAAAAAATTCAGGATTTATTTATAAAAAATTGTGTACTTATTCTTACATGTTCAAACTTTAGTCACTTTCAATACTCTGTTTGATGCAATACACCCATTGAGATGCCTTTTCCTCTGCTCAAAAACAGTTTTTGAACTTGTTGATTTTGATGCCTTTTAATGCTTCTATCATTTTTTGTTTCACTTTTTCCACATCAGCAAAATGTTTTCCTTTGAGGACTTTTTCATCCGGGGCAACAAAAAACAACTGCTCTGAGTGAGAGCAGGTGAAATGAATAGGGAGGGTAGAGTATGGGTGTCATGCTGTTTTTGGTCAAAAACTGCTGAACACTTAGCATGGTGTGGACAGGTACACTTGTAAATCACCCATCATGAAATGGGCAAATGTGCTGAAAGAATCTATGCATACACACAGAAATTCCTTGAAGCTGAATGCAACCTCTTACAACAACACTAACTGGTACACTAAGGCTGATGGTTTCATAGAACACTTACCTAGAGGGGGAAGCTTGTATTACAAGGATACTACCATCCAAAAAACAATTCCAGTTTTTTTGGGTCCCCCCCTTGTATGTGTATGATGGTTATTTTTCTGTGTCAACTTGAATGAACTGTGGAGTGCCCAGATTTTTGTTTAAACATTATTTCTAGGTGTGTCTATAAAGATGATCCTGGAAGATATTAGCATTTGAATTAGACTGAGTAAAGATTGCTCTCCCCAGTATAGGTGAGCTCCTCTAATCTGTTGAGCGCCTGAATAGAACAAGAGAGTGGAGGGAGAGAGGATTCATCCTCCTACTGCCTGCCTGTTTGATCTGGAACATCAGTTTTCTCCTGATCTCCAACTGGGACTTACGCCATTGGTTCTCAGGCTTTTGGACTTGGACTGGAGCTTATACCATTGGCCTTCTGGTTCTCAGACCTCTGGACTTTGGTGAGAACTTACACCATTGGTGCTGCCTGTTTCGCTGGAGAACCCTGACTAATATAGCGTGTATATGTATTTATGTGCACAAGAACATATAATACAATATATAGTTTACCCATGTATTAAAGCTGAAAACATCGATTCCAAAATATCTTTAATCTTCTTGCTGAAAAAGAAAAGCATAAGAGCTTGTATCACTTTAACTTTTAAGAAGAATGTAAATAGTAGCCCCAAACACTCATTTTTGGGACAGGTATGAAAATTGGAAGAAAAGTATGAATTTCTTGAAAAGATCTAGATTTTATTGTTTTGTTCTTTCAATTTTTTTATTTCACAAAAAATTTCCAGGACATTCATCTTGTGTCAGACTTGGTACTACATACTGAGAAGTTAGTGCTGAACAAGGTAGATATTATCTTTGCCTTTTTGGTGCGTTTGTGATGGCACCAGAACAGGTTTGGTCCAATTAAACCAGCAAGCGTGGGTTTGTATTAATAATGCAAAATGGCCCTGGTGTATTTCTGTACTCCTGACTGTACCAGCTAATATACCATGTTAGGGTATATTGTCAAATCCCAGTTGTGAAACAAATGTCATATGCGTGCATATGGGAATATGCAATAGGGGACTGAATTCAAATAGCAGCTAAATAAAGCTTTCTTTAAGGAAATCTTTAAAATAAATGATAACTAGGAGTTAACCAGGGGACAAGGGAGGCAGCAGCAGGTTTGAAGACTTAGGAGATATGAAGAGCATGGTATGGCAGTGTGACTGGTACACATTTTGTATGGTGGGATGAAGACAGTGGGGTGAGGTTGGGTTAATTGCTGTACAAAAGATCAGCAGCTATAAGCTAATACCATTTTGTCAGTCTTGATTAGTTGCTACAATAACTTGGAAAACTGGGAAATAAGCCTAATTTTTACTTATTGTTTTTAAATTAATTTTTTAAATATTAAAACAATATTTTCTCAATTTTAAATGCTTATGTTTCACTAGGCATGGTTTGTTAACATTCAATAGAATAGACAAGTTTAGAGCAGATGACTGCCGAGATGAGTCTCTCCATAACTTGTCATCATTGGGTTGTGTTACTGATGAAGACTCTCTTATCTTCAATGAATCCCAGAATGTGGTTGCTGACTGCTCTTTTATTCACTTATTTTTCCATTCTTTGCACCAACATTTATTGAATGTCCTGTTTGTCTCTTTCCATTTGTTCTCAGTCCTTGAGAATCGATCTATGCTAGTTTTCGACTGCTGTGGACTCAAATTGCCACACACTTAGGTGGCTTAAAACAAAAAATTTGTTACCTCATGGTTCTTTAGGTCAGAAGGCAGACAGAAGTCTTACCTGGGCTAAAATCAGAGTGTTGGTAGGGTTGCATTTTCTCTTGAGGTTCTAGAAGAGAAATTATTTCCTTGACTTTTCTAGCTTGTAGAGGTTGCCCACATTCCTTGACTTACGGTACCCTTCCACCGTCTTCAAAGCCAACAACATAGCATGTCTCTGAGCCTGGTCCCTTTTCACTTTTCTTTCTGCGACTCCCTTCTTCTGTCTTCCTCTGAGTGGTACATATACTCACTCATAAGTGGACCCTGAACATTTACCATAATACTATAAAAAAGGAATTGACAATGGTGGGACACTGCCGTGGAGAGGCACGTAACTTCAATAAGGGTACCCACACTTTACCCGTGTGATGACCACTTATGTACCTAACTCCACATCTTTAAGATAAAAATAAGAGAGGGAAAAAAGAAAAAAACCCTATGATGACATTGGGCTCACTCAGATAATCCAAGAAATCTCCCAATTTTGAGGCCAACTGAATGGCACCTTAATTTTATCTGCAATCTTAATTTCCTTTGCTGTATAATGTAACATATTGATAGGTTCTGTGAATTAGAACATAGACATTTTTAGCAGGGACCATTATTTTGCCCACCACATGATCCCTTTGAATCTGTTTCTTATTATTTTCTTATTGGATGATATTTAATTTTGATTTCTCCTTCTTTCCTTCCTTCCTTCCTTCCTTCCCTCCTTCCCTCTCTCCCTCCCTCCCTTCGTCTTTCTTTTCTTTTTTCTTTCGTTGTTCTCTAGGTAGTCATCTCTCCAGAGAACTTTATCTCTTGCCAGTAGACTGCATCCCCCAGTCTCTTCTGCACCTTCCACTCTCTCATATGCATCAGCCTGACTGAGTCCCAGACCTGTTATCTTCTGGTTGACCTTCTTCATGGTCTATTATCAACTGAAGTTTTAAATTCCAGGCAAATGTCTTCTTAATGTTGAGAGTTGATTACAGTGAGTGCCCGTGTTAAGTCCTCCTATGGTTTCCAGCAGTGAGAAAGGATAGATATTGTCCATCTGTTTGGTGTTATGTAGTAATAACCACTGTCCTTACAGTTCAATGTTATCTCATTTATTGTCTTATTTTAAAATTATCTTTTCCAGTCAGAATCATGTTAGAGATTGATAATGAGTCAGGAGTTACAGAGCCAGGGAGTATGAGAAGCTGTGCTCATTATCACTTCACATTTTTGCAAAGTGTGTGAAGTACACAAACAGTCAAGGATGCTTTTTCTATTTGCACTTAGAGGAAAATTTACCAGGGAGAAAATGTAAGAGAAAATTCCAGTCAAATAAGGCATCAATCATATGAAAACAGTGACGAAACTTAGTTTACACCAGCGTGAATACAAAATTAGTTTAAAATTTTACAAAAACCTATTACATTCACAGTTGAAAGAGTTTCACTTCTATGGGAATTTAAAAAATATAATTCAAGTATTTTATTTAATTCTATTTGACGTCTTAGATTTACTATAAATGGGAAAAGTAGCCCAAGAACACCCTGATGATAGCAACTTTCTGAAATGGCAAAATGAACTATTTGGTTCTACTCTAGTTTAATGACAAATAATATCCGTTTTCCTTTACTTTTTAAATTTAATATTCAAAGTAGTGTTCATCCCCATAATTTAACATTTTAAACTTTAAATTTGTTGTGGACAAAAATTAAACACCTAAATGTTTAAGTTTCCTGGCTACAATGAAGTCTCCATCTTCAAGTTTCTATAAAATATATAATATCTTGATGAAAAATTATAAATGAAGAAAAATGATTAAAAAGTATGTACTTTTATGATTTTTGAAAAGTTTCCAATTTTTTTCAATGTGTCATCATGCTATTAGCAGGAGCAATGTATATACCATAACAAATATTAGTTGAAAAAAGTAGATCAGATTTTGTTTAATTAATTATCTCAAGTTGAATTACTCCAACACCCCAGGGCCAGTGTTCATGGCTAGAAAGTGGAAAGGCATAAAGTCTTTAGTGGATTTAACAGTTCACTTTGCCAGAAAACAACAATTCAGAAAAGAGTTAAATGAAACATTGAAAATAAATGTAAATGTTGAAACACAATCTTTCAGAAACCTACTCCTTTGCCATTGTTCCTCCAAGAAGCAAATTATTTTTGGTGGTGTGAGTTGGTGTTTGATGTTAGTGAAAATGTGAAATCCTGAGATTCAGAGGATAAAGAATAGTTGGACCACTGTATGCTAATTTTTTCCCTCCTAAGAATCGACACTGAACTACAGATTTATGATGAGCATTCACGTGAATTTGTTTTTCATGGCTGGTTCAATTTATTGGACAGAATTGTACTGTGGCAATACAACACAGTTAATATTTCAATACATAAGTTATTCCAACAATTCTTAGTGCTCCTAAGTTCCAAGCCAATCATGTGTAATTTGCTTACAACATTGACAGCACATTTAATCAATAAATATTTACTTATCAACTGGTCTAATTTGGTACTTTACAAGTGTAATAGAGTAAAAAGAGAAAGACTTTTATTTAGAGTCTCCTCTACCCAATTTAAAACATGTTCAAAAGATGAGTCCAGGTAATATCTTCAGTGGCTGCAAATGCTTAGAGTAGCCACTGAAGGTATCACCTGGACTCATCTCATGGATCTTAGAGTTGTCAGGAACCTGGAGCAGAAAGCAAATGAGACATGATAAGAAATATACAGAAACATAAATGGAAAAGGTGGTTCATTATTTCTTAAAATATTAACAGGATCTATTTAAATAGCTGATATTTAAGAAGGAACATGAGCAGAGTCAAAGGGGATTTTTTCTTCTATGTAGCAGTAATGAGAAGAATCTAAATCACTTTCCTGTAATGTTTCAAGATTCAATGTCATATTTGACTTTAAAGAAAACACATGTGAAAAAGAAACCAACATGTATTCTCTGCTAAGAATGGAAGGTTAGTTGGGACTTTGAGACATGCTTCAGAGAACAATGTGGGTGGGGAGTTTTTAAAATGAAGTATCCAACTTGCAACGTATTCAGAAAATTTTTATCAAGACAGTCCCTTGATTTCAGTAACATATGGGATTTTACACTTTCTCTGAGCAATTCAAGTTTCCTTCTCAGAACCTTTTAACTGTTTAGCTTGATTTGTATCACGCCATACACTGAAAAATTTATGGGCTTAAACATAAAATTATTCTTAAATATACAGTATAAACATTATTTTAGGAATGAAACTTTTTGGTAAGACTTGCAAATTCTTATTTAATGTATCACTCAAGAAAAAGATTTTCTAGGTGGGTCAAACAGATATTGGATATTTGGATATTTCCAGTGTGGAATGCATTATTCTTCCCTCCACAATTGGGAGTGTATATTAAAATCTTTATTTAGTGAAAGATGGATAATCAGAGATTAAATTATAAAATTAATTAGTCAAATGTCTTCTCTTTATGTAATTAAAAATTCAAGTATAGCAAATTATATTTACTTTACTAGGTATTTAGAGAAAAAACATAGGACACAAAAGTAATGATTGGTTAAAAAATGAATTGTTTAAATCAGCACAAAATGAAAATGATATAATTTAAAAAATTTATTCTGGAAAACCTATCATAGCTTGTCAGATTAAAGAATAAGATTATATATTGATTCTCTTCTAAGTAACATTTTAAAATTTGCTTAGTGTGCACCAGCGCTTTGTTAGATAGAAAACCTAGGTTGGTTTAAGAACCCTGGTGTTTAACTGAGGCAATAGGACATTTTGGATATTTTTTCCCCCACATATCTCTTTCTTCCTAAAATTTTGTGGAAAGGAAAATGCTTTTGTGAGTAGTAGATAAATATATTCTTAACTTATATTAACCTTGGACTGATTATTTGGATTTTCAAAAAACATGATCTTATAACTTTTGGGCACAAGTCAATATAGATTTTTGATAAATAAATTCCCTAAAATAAATTGACTTTCTAAAAACTGAAATAATCATGGTCATAAATACGCACCCTCTTTACTTCAGGAAAATAAAATTTAAAAAGCCCTGTCTAGACAGAGTTACTTTTAAAGTTATGGTTTGATTTTATACTTCCAGGAATGTAGTAATAACACTACTATTTGCCGGGCAACTATTTATGCCAGACACTTTTGCAGGTACTTTCCATGGTTTCTCATTTAATTCTCGAAAAAGTAATGGGCCAATTGTCTTTATAGTGCAGGTAGAATAAATGAGATCTCAGCAAGGTTAAATGACTTGTCCAGATTGTATTGTAAGTGACAGAGGCAGAACTAAAATATAAATCTTTTCCTGAGGCCTTTGTTATTTGTCTGAACTCTCAGCTGTCTCACCTATGGCCAAGACAGCACAGACTCTGGATGACCAACTATTTCAGGTTTCCCAGGAAAGAAGGCTTCCTGAAATGTGGGATTTTCAGTGTTAAGCCTGAGAGAATCTTGGGCAAAACTGAGCAAGTTGGTCACGTTATTTGTAGGTGTTTATCTCACGGCTGCTGGATAGTCAGCAAGGTTGTGCTGCTCTTTCAAAAGCTTCCTATTCCTGTGACATTATTTGCACAGCAAGGCCATTGCTCTAATCAGAAAGGTATAACTCAGAGAGTCTCCTCCTGGAATAGCTGGACAGCTGTGCAAATTGTATTTAGTAGATATTTAGAGAAAAACATAGGACACAAAAGTAGTGACTGGTTAAAAAAGAATTAAGTCAGCACAAAAATGAAAATTACAGAATTTAAAGAATCTATTTTACTCTTCCAATCTTTTGCATAGCTTCAGAACTCTTAGATAAGATGTTTAAAATATTTTTATCGCAGTCAAGTACTCTATCAATTTAAAATATATTTGCATCCTTTGTCTCTAACACAAGCAGAATCGGAATGTCCTCTGATTCAAATGCTTTCCTTATTAATGTAGTGAGACACTCAACAATTCTTTACTTTTCTGTTTAATCTCTTCCATTATCTTGTGAGTATTCTGACACTTCTTTCATTTTAAATGTTTGGGGTTTTGTTTTTTTTTTCACGAAGATTTTAAAGTTTCTTGGCAGTGGAATGTATGCCTTTAGGCCAGTGTAATAGGTAAGATCACTGACCCTGGGGACATACTACTAATTTCTAGCTGTTGATCATGAGCAGATGTACTTAATTTCCCTTTACCTGGTTTCCTCATCTATAAAATGGAACAATAGTAGTTCTTACTTTAAAGGGTATTTGTGGGGATTAAGTAAGCTAATTTATGTAAAGCATTTATAATAATATCTGGCACAGAAGTGCTATGTAAGTGCTAGCTATATTATCAAGTTTGCTTTTACTGATCTTGGATGATACTGTACTGTTCTTTGCACTGGGAGTGCTCAATGTTGCCGTTAAGAACTTGACCATAGTTGGGAAATATTTTATATCAATCATGTGTGCTGAAGATTTTACAACTTTTTTGTTGCTGTTGTTTGAGTTGGAGTCTCATTCTGTTGCCCAGGCTGGAGTGCAGTGGCACATTCATGGCCACCCCAGCGTCCACCTGTTAGACTTGGGCGATCCTTCTGCTTCAGTCTTCTAAGTAGCCAAAACGATAGGTGTGCGCTACCATGACAGGCTAATTTTTGATTTATTGTAGAGACGAGGTCTCGCCAAGTTGCCCGGGGTCGGGGGTCTTGAATGCGTCAGCTCAGGCAATCCACTTACTTTGGCCTCCCAAAGTGCTGGGATTATAGGCTGAGCCACCGAGCCCAGGCTACATTTTTTTTTAAGAAATAGGAATCCTTTAGTGTTCTGTTTCAATGTACTAATCAGTCTTATGGTGGAACCAAGACTACAGTGATTTCTACTGGAATTCAGAGAAATAGTAGTCTTGAATTTGAGGCTAGAATGTTCTTCTCTCCATATAAATTGACAAAAAGTTCTTTGGTAATACTTATTGTTCACTTATTTCCCCCTGTAAATCGTAAAAGATTCATCAATGTGGACACTAGTTTTGTTAAAGAGAAAATACTTCCTGATCATTTAAAATATACTACTAAGGTTTAACATTTATGTGCACCACTTTAATCTAGTAGACTAGGGTCTCTAAAATAGTGTGAGATTGCAAAGCAAGGAGTCTTGGCATTGGCCTGAAAAGATTTACCTACTATTACCTGAAAGTGCTTTCATTAAAATGTAAATTCCAAGTGACAGAAACTACACCTTTGTAATGTTGCTATCCAGAGACCTACTTTGGGATACATGCCTTTTAACTCCCGTATGATTTTTAAATATGTTCAGCTGCTGTCTGCCACATCCACTACATTGTTCTGTGATTCATAATATTTATTGACATAGTGAGTCATTCTTCCCTTGGTTAATCAAGAGAGGCCGAAATTGATTTAAGGAGAAATAGCATGGTAATATATATAGAAAGTAGCTGGCTTTTAGTGGCAATCGAAGTGTGTGGGCAAAAAAAACAATAGAGGCACAGATTTGAAAGAATATGTATGGATTCTGATAGTATGGCTTCTTTTCTCTTTATTTTATAAAGCAAAGTTATCTAATTTAACAATTGTAACATTTATTAAATTTTAAAAAGTACCAAGCATTATGCTAATTAATAATAATAATTTAAACTTAATGACTGTGATAAACTTTATGAAGTATGACTGAAAATGCAAAGTACTGATAGAAATTATTCAAACGTTTTTATTTTCACTAAGTGCTTATTTGTATGATCTATTATTCAATAGAACAATTCTAAGAAATAACAAGGCATTTTGATATAAAGATGTTAGAGTGGGATGATCAGCATATACTTAACTACAAAATTAGAGCCTTTTCTAAGAGGCTTTTGATCCTTTAAACTAATTTTCAAATATTTTCTAGGTCTTTAGTGATGCATGTTCGGAAGTGGAGGCAGTCTTTCTGTAGTGCTAACCTCAGAATATTTCAGGTCAGTGTTATTGAACAATCCATTTCTGTTATTTATGTGTTGAGGGTGTTTCCATGAGGGGAATACTGAAGTAAGGCTGAGATGTCTAGGAAGAGTAGTCAAAGTCAGAGCTGATTCAATGGCAAAGGTCCATCTTCCCTCTCTGGTTATCTACATTCCTCTCTTTGGATACTGTTTTATTTGTATCTAGGTAATCTTTTATTCCTTGAGTGATTGGGAGCAACTGCCTAGAGAGCTGACTATAAGGGTCACCCAATCGCCATGAGAGTAAAATTGGAAATTTGGTGCCAGTTAACTCAAAGTTCTACAGACCACACTCTAAATAATTAGTAGTATGTAATAATGGGTAATAAGCCAACTTGTTCTTTTTCCCCAGGAATGGGGACAGTGCTTCTCTTGTTTAATAAAGCTTATCTGGAACATGGATGTGATACTTGGGGGTGAGGCAGACATTTTGTGACCACAACAATGTTAGAAATTTTGAGAGAAAAGAATCATATATGTATAAATATTATGTATTTTTTTCCTTTCTCCATTTTGAATTTTGGTGCTAAGTGCAAATTACACAATGTAATTGCAGATGGTGTTATCAGCTTCAAGTTCAGAGAGTTGATAGTTGCTTGAGCAGCCCAAATTCTGAAGCCAAATACAATGGCATACAAATGATTTTTATTATTTATTTAGTTTACAGACAGTCTTGCTCTGTTTCCCAGGCTGGAATGCAGTGGCACAATCAGAGCTCACAGCAGCCTCAAACTCCTGGGATTAAGAGATGCTCCAGCCTCAGCCTTCTGAGTAACTGGGATTACAGGAACCCACCACCATACCTGGCTAATTTTTTATTTTATTTTTTGTAGAGACAACATCTTGCTATGTTGCCAAGGCTGGTCTTGAACTCCTAGCCTCAAGCAATCCTCTCTCTTAGGCTTCCCAAAGTGCTGGGACTACAGGCATGAGCCACCACACCCTGCTGGCATACAAACTATTAACATTTGAGTGTTCCCAGACTTTCATTTTCCTTTATCTGCTAAGAGGATTCTAGTGTTTCTGGTCCATCATATTCTTCATTTCACCCTTTGAGGTGGGGCTGCCTTGAAAGAAGGATTATTTTTTGGCTTTTGTGATACAGAATCAGAAATCAAAGATGATGGCAGAAAGGACAATTTTCTTGCTGGTGGGTGGTGAGGAGAAATTTTTCTCTCCCTTTTTAATGAAGTGTGTATGTGGTCTGACAATTAAGTTTGTGAACTTGCCATCGTGAGCTTACGTTGGCAGCACTGTACAAACAGCTCGGCTGTCATATGACCTGTGGCTGTAACGGAAAGTAACTGATGGACTTTAGCTGTGAAAGAAGGGGCCAGAAATGGGAGTGGTTGAGAAAGACTATGGGAAATATGTGCTCCTTTCTCTTCCATGTAAGCCAGAGTGCAGAAGGGCTGATACTTTGGTTTGAAGATTGTCAGTCCAGGAGAATTCTGTCTTACTTGGAGAGGGTCAGCCTTTTGTTCTATTTAGGGCTTCAACTGATTGGGTAAGACCACCCACTTATAGGGGACAATCTGCTTTATTCAGTCTATTAATTAAATGTTAATTTCTCCCAGAATTCTGAGTGTCACAGAAACACTCATACTAATGCTTGGCCAAATATCTGGGCATCTCATGACTCAGTCAAGTTGACATATAAAATCAACCTTTATAGGAACAAACAAGATGATGCAACAGCCAAGGACTAGAAATGGTGGGGAAATCTGATGGCTTAAAGAAGGGTCTCACAGTGTTCACTGGAGCCAACAAGAACTTGAATCAGAGAAGAGGAGCGGATTCATATGACCTGTGGCTGTAAAGGAAAGTAACTGCCAGAATTATAGCTGTGCAAGTAGGAAAGGGAATGAGAGTGGTTGAGAAAGACTATGGGAAATAAACACTATGGGAAATAAACACTGTATGTGTCCTTTCTCTTTTCACCCAAGCCAGAGTGCTTTTGACCTTGGGTCAAGCTGTCCATGAAAGGCAGCCTCTAGGAACACAGAGCAGGACAGAGATTAGTAAAAGTAAGTGGAAAGGTTGGGATTCACATTAAACTATAATAATTTAAACCACTTTGTAAATAGTCTGTTTGTAATTTTTTTTTAATTTTTACAACTTTAATATCTGATTATATTCACTACAGAAAAATGTGAAGATACAGAAGGATTCAAAGAAAATAAAAAGTATCCAGAATCTCTCCCCTAATGTATAACACAATGAGGGGAGACTCAAAATCCCCCTGGAATTTGTTTATAAAAAATTGTGTTATTTATTCTTACACATTTAAACTTCAGTCACCTTCAAAGCACTCTCTGTTTGATGCAACACCTATTGAGATGCTTTTTCCACTGCTAAAAACAGTTTTTGAACTTTTCAATTTAATGTCTTTTAGTGCTTCTGCTGATTTTTGTTTAGCCTCTTCCACATTGGCAAAACATTTCTCTTTGAGGAATTTTTCATCCAGGGAAACAAAAAGAAAAGTCTCTTGGAGAGAGATCAGGTACTTTTTAAAAATGCAGTATAGTGTAATAAAATGCAATCTTAACATGTCAGGAACATGACAATCTAGTTTTATTACATTCTGTTTTTTAATCCCTTGATTGAAACTCTACTATGGATGATGGCTTTATATGTACTGCCCAATTAAGGCACACTATAGTGCAGTTTACCAGGAACACAAGATTTCCTTTATTATTTACATATTATTTACAGATGCTTCTCAATATATTTTTCATTGTGATAAAAATTACAGATATATGTGTGTGTATGTGTGTGTATATATACATATATATGTTGTATACGATTTTTGAGAATGAAAAATTAGCATCTCCACATTTTTGCTAAAGGAATGTTGAACAAACTTTGAGGAGGAACCAACTTAGTAGTTTTGTTCTGATACTGGATCTAAGGTTCTAGGTAAAGCCTATAGTATGTAGTGAGGTGTTTTTAACATTTGAAGAGATAGTTTGGTTTGTGGTTGGGTGACATATGATCCAGCTATTGATGGTGATTTCCTGGAACTGACTGAGGCAGGGATTGGTTTATTTTTTGCAGATATCCGCACACGAAGCAGTATCTGGATCCTCCAGGACTCTAGCTGATTCTGGTGGGCCTTGGAGTTTGGTTCAGAATGCAGAGGGTGGCAGCATTAGTTACATGAGACAGAACCACTAGGGTTGGATATGTAGCCATTCTGCTCCTGAAGAAGAGAGGCAGTGTTTTTCCTAATACTACCAAGTAGTTTATCTTATGGGCGGGCAAATACATT